>JALJCO010000414.1:0-15620 GCA_023101725.1 Atherinomorus stipes
CTATTTCGGCATAATTTCAAGATAAGATAACATCTGAACGGATGACTTATAAAAAAATTCATCCCCTCACTGTTGATATGAAGGTAAACTTGACCTATTACCCCCTCCGTCCACTGCCTCTGCCCCTGTCCGCACGACGCAGCAAATCGGTTGCTATTTTAGTCAATGAGAAGCGTTCCACTACTCTGCTGGCGCTCTGCTCCGGCACGTCCACTCAGGTCCGTCGGCCTTCGCCAAAAATACGGATCACCTCTGTTTTCTGGTCCACTCCGGTCCGCCCGACTCCGTTTGGAGGAAGTTGCACAACTCAATGAATGTAAATATCCAAGATATAAAAGTTTTTTGTTTTTTTTAAAATATATACCACAGAAATAGATGATTGTGTATAACTTGTTGTGGACAATGTGCTCACCCATAATTGATGACAAACGTATCAAAACCTGGCTTGAACGACGCAATGTTTCCTTTGAAGTTGCACTGAATGAAAAGTTTTGTTGTCGCCGCTGTTTATCTACCCTATTTATCTATTTATCCACTTGAACTTGGAAATCTTGCGCATGCTCTTTTGCCTGCTTTGCGGCTGAACAGACTGGGGGCTGGCAGACTCATGCAGAGTTGATGTGTGGGGATTTTTGCAGCCCACTGGAGAGACGGACCGGAGCACAGCGGAGTGGGAAGGAGCAGAAGTTGAGGACGGGAGGTCTTAAATCTAAAGTGATTTTTTTAAAACCAGGCTGTTAACATGTTTACTGTGTTTCTGCTGTGAAGTTGGTCTTTTTAACATGGG
This sequence comes from Atherinomorus stipes, assembly GCA_023101725.1. NCBI lineage: Eukaryota > Metazoa > Chordata > Actinopteri > Atheriniformes > Atherinidae > Atherinomorus > Atherinomorus stipes. The sequence goes on from JALJCO010000414.1 coordinate 788, forward strand.
AGTCTATGGGGATTGACTCCTTTTTGCAGCTGATGAGGAGTGAATTACAATTTCCTGGAATTCCGGGTAGGCTTCACTTTCCTCTGCTGGAGTTTGCTGCTTGATTTGGGACCATTTTGTCTTCATTTCATTTTACATACTTCTTCATAACTTTTGCTGTACGCTAGGGGCTAGCGTACAGTTTTCTTCTGCTAATTGGAGTTTACTGAACAGCTAATTGACACATTAGGCTACTGCCAACAGGTAGTGTGAAGTAGGGCTGGGCGATATACCGGTATGACGAGGGAGATTTACATGAGAGAGATATATTTACATATACCGTTATGAGCTATATGCTCAACCCCACTACTTCCTGAATTTAGTGGTGCTCTTTTGTTTCCTGTCTTTCATTATTGGACAAGCTGATTAACCCAGGTGTGTCTGGCCATTGTCATTGTGGTAATTGAGATCAGGCACACCTGGATTAATCAGTTTGTCCAATAATGAAAGATAGGAAACAGAGGAGCACTACTAAGTGGAGTTGTGCGCATAACTCCCATATTGCGATAATAGTTGTGCAGATGTTTTTGTTTCAATTTTTTGTTATGATATAGATTAACTCCACTTAATTTGCTCTAGCTCCACCTATTTGTAAATGCAATTACCATTCATTTCTCATCAAGATCGAAGAGACGGCAATAAATGGCCAGCCAACTATCTTGAATTATTTTGATTTAACAAACATTTGTAACCAGTGTTTTCTCAATTCCATCACTGAAGTGGAGCTATGCCTTTAAGCTAAACATGTTTCAATACTAAAAAACAGGTGTTCCATATGAAATGAAACATTCAGACAAATAAGGGTAAAAATACCTGTATAAATCATATATCGTCATGATGTCATCTTAAATAAATATATTGTGATATGATATTTTGGTCCATATTGCCCAGCCCTAGTGGGAAGACGCATTGTAACTGAACAACAGCATTGTTTGTGTATTGAAAGTGTGTTCTGGTCCCATGGTTTCTCGCAGCCAACAGGACAAAGAACAAAGTTTTTTGAGGCCCTCTAGGTTAAAGACCTCTCCAGTGAAAGTTATGTTTTTTATGTTGCTTACATATTCATGTGGCATCTTATGCTAGAGAACATATGTTGAGAAAACTAAGCTCAAAATTGCATTTCTGAGTTTCTGCATTCAAATCATCATGAACCAGTGGCAGGCCCTAAAAGCAGTGCTGCTGGGACTTCGCCAAGGGGTGCTTTACGCACAACTCTCTACTTACTGAACTTAAGCCAGCTCCTTTGCCTCCTGTCTTTCATTACTGGTCAACTGATTAATCCAGTGTGTCTAAATGTGTTAATGGTTACAGGGGTCAAGCACTCCTGGATTAGTCGAAACCATCCATTAATCAAAGTCAGGAGACAAAGGAGCTGGCTGCTTAGAAGTAGTGGAGTTGTGCTTAAAGCCTATTGTGAGCTGCTGGCGCCTGCAGAAGCAGGGTCCTGGGAAATGGCGCAGGTTTTGTGATTTTGGCTAAAACTTCAAAACTTCATAATCAGTCTTTCCATCCATCCATCTGAACTTTGATACACATTCAGCAAATCACAGCAACATAGAGAAGCTACTGACCTGGAAGCAGGCATTTCTCCTTAAGCGGTTCCTGTTGTTGAGAAATGATAAGAGAGCCCGTACAGCAGGGAAACTCTCTGCCAAGAACTGAGTTGTACACAGTTTCTGAATAGAAGGAAGGTTTTTATCAGGCTTTGTGCTTTTCACTTTCCTCCAACGGTTAGTTGACACTCTAATGGTAACCCTCCAAACTGGAGATTTTCTGCTGAACTGTTTAATTTTGTGTGCACACAAGTGTGCATATGGTGTAAAGTAGTTTACGGCCTTGGACCATGAGAATATTGGTGCCATCTCTTGAGGGTACAGATTGCTTTGAAAATAATCTGGCAGTGTGACCAGCGGCCAGCACATTTACTAAGTGGTTGGCATTGATATGAGTAGGTTGGCGTTTCCCAGTAAAACAGACTGATGGCGTGGCTTGAACTAGGGCCAGTTGGTACAGCAGCACTTCCGTCTAAAACGCACTTCTCCCTATTTTTCTTTTCATTCTGCATTTTGAAAATTAGAGGGAGCTGTTTTTGTTTAAGACCATCAAAAATGAGTCCTTTACATAACTAGAAACAGAACTCACAGGTTTACTGGTCTAGACATTTTTGTCATTGTCAAATATTTTTGGGAGCAAAATATCCACTACTGCACATATATAATTTATATCTCATTTCTACCTTTGTGATCTTCCTTAATATAAAAGTGGTTCAACTTAGATTTCTGTAAATAATAATAATAATTAGGGATGTCCCGATACCGATGCCAGTATCTGTACTCGCTCCGAGACTGGCCTATTTTGCTGTACTCGTACTCGTGAAATATTCGCCCCCGACAGCATCCGATACTGGACGTTACGTGCCGGCAGAAAAATACTCAATATGAGCAGCGGCGGCTTTGAATTTACATCTTTTTTTAAAATTAGAAGACACTTTCCATTAGACGAGGATAGAAAATATTTCTGACCCGTATCATGTCCCTGCAGTACTTTTGAAAACGTTGGCAGTGGTCGCAGCAGACCTTTTTTTTTCTTCTCTCCCTCCCTCCCATCGGACTTGTGGTTCCCCCACATACATAGTTACAGACATTTCATTCAGGATTCACTTTGTTGGTGGTAAGTTTACTGCTAATTCTGTTTCGAACGCTTTCCAAGTTTATGTTTGTTTAGCTGGTATGAGTTTAAATATGTAAATTATGACGATGCATTGCTAAAATAGGTATAGCAAACCACAGCTGCATCAGAGGCTGTTTATAAGCTTCTAACTACTTATTTTAAGCTTTTATTTTTTTTATTTCTTAAGGGGTAGTATCTCGCTCATACCATGGCCACTTACGAAAGAAATGAATATTAAATCAATGTTGTTGGGTTTTGTTTTTCACCGTGAAAATCGTAAGTTTTTCACAAGAAGTGGCTGAGCGGACTATTTACCGTCTTTCGTTGTGATGCTGCCAACTGTGAACACAGAACCTGCAGCTCGGTCTGTCTGCAGCTGTTAATCAGGCCTGATCAGAGAAGGGAAGTCAGATGATCATTTAACGTTATCTTATGTGATACGGTTTTATTTCAGAGGGCACTGACGGAGCCCAGCTGCTTTCACAGCGATGTGCTGTCACAGACATGATCTGTCGGGTCTCCAACCTAGCGTGTATCGACCCACACACGAGCCCCGGAGGCTGTGGGTCGAACAATCATTGCCCGCAACAAACATGGCCGCATCACACCTGAGCATGCAGATACTTCTCTTCATATAACACGAATAACCAAACCAAAACCAAAAAAAAAAAAAAAAAAAAAAAAAGAAGAAGAAAAGAAACGTCTTTCACTTATTTCACTTAGCCCCATTAATTAGGTACTCGGATCGGTACTTGGTATCAGCAAGTACTCAAATGCAAGTACTCGCACTTGTACTTGGTCAGCAAAAAAGTGGCATCAGGACATCCCTAAAATTAATAATGGTAATTAATAATAACAATAATGTTGAATCATTTTATTTGAAAAGCACTTTATCAGAGCACCCAAAGCTCACATTAAAAACAGTGAGCTAAAACACTAAAGCCCTGATTTACAAAGAATCCAAATAAAGACTGCCAATTTCTTTGCCGCGCTGATAAATAGCGTGCACTGTCTCTTAATCGTTTGCGGATGATCTACAAAGATTACACAAGCAATCTGTAGCAGGCACAAACAGCAGTATATTTAAATGAGGATTTAGCTTGCGCTATTGCTTTGCCATGGAAAGTTCAGAAGAGCATGTGGTAAATGCAAAATGAAATTTGATCTGATAGAGAGATATTAGTTCCAGAGATATAATATTAGGCAAATAAAAAACAGAATATAAGATAAATATAACTATAAAATAAAAACAACTTCACGCTTGACAGCAACCACAGAGCAGCAGCAGTAGCTGCCACGTGTGGAGAGTCTGGAGAGGAGTATCCCGCAAGAGCTGATCTAAATTTAAAAACATGCCATTGGCCAAAAATTAACGAAAACAAAATGACATAATTAATGTCGGCTTTAACTAGCTTACCATTATCCTACAGCTGCAGATGTTCTGATTTATCTGTCTAGAATAACCCGTGTTAAACAGTGATGTTGATTGTTATTTAATTAGATAATGAAAACTTGACATGTCGCCTGCACACCTCATGAGAAATGATTTTGACCCAATGCTGCATGTCTGCAGTCCTGTAGGCAGCACTCTTTCAACCATCAGTGCATAAAGTTGCCAGCTTTTACCTGCTTTTCAGACGTGCTAAATTACACACAACTTTTTGCACCTGCTTTCTCATGCACGGTTGATAAATCACATTGCGTGTGTAAAGCTGAGTTGTTTGCATAGTCTCCTCCCAATATTTTGCATGTTCTGGCAAAAACGCCCAGATTGCATATTCATCTACAGCAGACATGCAAAATGGATAGCGGGGCTATTTTGCCCATTAACAGGCGCAAACCTCCTTTTGCCCAGCTTTGTAAATGTTGCGTGTGTAATGAAGATTGCGCTCGTTTTAGCACGCGCAAACCTTTTCGTAAATCAGGGCCTAAAAATGCTAAACATAACAGGTACCACAGAAAACAAAACAGGAAAATATCATTGGATTGGTGCATGTGGACTTGGGTGAAATAAGACTGTCTGTACAGAGGAGTTTTGAGTCTGGATTTGAAGAGAGGGAAGGAATCCACGGTACATAGATCAGGAGAGGGAATTCCAGACATGGAGAGCAGAGCGACTAAAAATGCCTTGCTACCCATTGTGACAAGGCAGACTGGGGGAGTGGAAAGCTTGAGGATGTGTAAGGAGGATCGTAGTAAGTGGTAGGGGTGTTTAAATTAATGCGATCTGAAATGTAAGATGGAACCATGTTATGGAGTGCCTTGAATTGGGTGAGTAGTTGTTTAAAGGAACTAGGGGCAGGAATTGTGAAAGAATACACAACAAGCATTAAAAAACTGGACATGCATATGAGTGATGAAGCATTAGAAACCAAGAAGAATGAGCCCACCCACCTATCTCACCATTGATGCTGCATATGCATCCCCGACAGCTTTGATAAAGGAAGAGGATGGCCGCAGTGGATTCAAACACTGTAAGGGATCGTTGTGGATTCTTCTACCATCAACAAACAACCCAGATCTACTGAAAGCCCACTAAAAAGTGTCTCTATGAAAAAAAAAAAAGACATTATGAGCGTAATAAACGGCGTTACAGCATCAGTTTGTGCACTCTCATGCCAGCTTGGCTGGTGGCTGCAGTTACCCGCAGGGCCAGTCGTGTTACTCACGGGTCTCATTTCTTCATCCTGCCCCTAGATCCTTTAAAGATTATCCTTTGTTTGCTGGGGAGCCAGTGGAGTCGTTGCAGTTTGGGAGTGATATGATGAGTAACGGGGGTCAGAGTAATCAGGTGTGCAGCTGAATTTTGGAGGAGCTGCAGTTTCTGAAGGGACTTATTTGGAAGACTGAAAAGAATTGAATTACAGCAATCAATGTGAGAGGTGATGAGGCTAGGAACAAAGATGGCAGTAGTTTGGGGAATAAGAGAGTGACAGAGATGAGAAATGTTATGCAGGCGAAAGTAGGTGGACCAGTTGGTGGCTTTGGATAGGGTGTGAGATGTGCCTAGGAGGACTTCAGCTTTAGAGCTGATCAGTTGTAGAAAGTTGAATGAGAACTAAGAATGGACGTCTTGGAGACAGAGGGTGAGGGAGGTTGCCGGAAATGAGGCAGATGGTTGAATAAAGAGATAGAGCTGGTTGTGTCGTCCATGTAGCGTGAAACTTGATGTTATGTTTGTGAAGGATACAGCCGAGAGGGAGGAAGTAAATGATAAATGATATAAAGGAGAGGCCCCCAGTACAGAACCTTGGGGCACTCCGGCAGAAACGGGAAAGGAAATAGATTTATGAGATCTGAATTGTATGAACTGTGTCTGATCAGAGAGATATGAACCGAACCAGGCTATAGGGGTGTGGGTGATACCAATGGATGATAGTCGACTGAGGGCAGTGTCATGGGAAATGGTGTCACAAGCTGCTGTAAAGTCCAGGGGAATGAGGAAGGAAAGTAGCCCAGAATCAGGAGGTCGTCAGAACTTTTGAGGAGTGCAGTTTTGGTGCTGTGGAGGGGGGACAGAAGCCATATTGAAACCTCTCATAGATATTGTTGGACATCAGATGATTATGGAGTTGAATTATGAGTAAACTGAAGTCAGTGTTGGGATTTCATGTGATTTCATGTAGTATGAGGAGGTGGTCATCCTAGTTCATTGCAGGCCAGAGTTGTGAACATTTTCTTTATCTCTGGAAATGCCTTACATTTTCACAGTTTTTGGCTGTTCCAACCGATTAAATCATGAAAACGGTCAATGTTACTTAAAAGATGTGATGCCATTTAAAATCATTCTTTATTTCTTTAACGTTTCTTCACAAAGTTATTTAAAAAAGGAAGAGGGAGCCGAGGATTTTCCAAAGACTTCGCCACAAAAGCTGCTTGCAATCCTCTCGTTGGGATAAAAAAATTTGAACAAGAAGCTGACAACAACACGAGTTTAGCTAATTTCAACTTGAACTAATGTGTTTGCCAGGATGTCCTAGTAATCTCTATGATGAAAGGTGGCTGTAGAGCTATAAATTTTTGATGGATTAAATATGTTTTAGATTGTTTATTGATAGTTTTTGCATTCGTTTGGATCACAGTGATTATAGTTAGATTGGGCACATGGATTTAGTTGATACATTCACAGTTGATTGCTGTGATTGATTTTATTCATTTATTTTTTTGGGGATATAGTTGGACCACGTTGTACTAAGTTTCCTTTTTCTGTAACAAAATTCTAAAACACATGTTTGGATCTCAGCAGATCTTTTGACGTGTCAGACAAAGAAACGGCCCTACCCGCATAGGACAAATCTATGCCATGATAGAATGAAACAGCCGGTTATGGTTTGTTTACAGCAAACACACATAGTAATTATGCTCGAAAAACACCAAAATGTGTTCTTACACGAGCAGAAACAATGCAGCATTTGTCCTGGAGGATCTAATCCCAACTGTTTTCACCCATCCACAAGTTTCATTTGTGTGACTTAAAACTGAAAATATTTGGATGGCATCTTGCATCTTCCTTGCATAACATTGGCATTTTATTAATTTGACCTCCACTTCAGCAGAATTTTGTGATTGAAACCCAGCCATTCATTTTGACAAATATTTCCACGTTACAATGTACTCCTACACAATTGAATTAATTATCCATCCTCTAGCCTGCTTGTGGAAAATTTGTGGTGGTCAGTGGAGGCTTCTGGACAGTGACCTTGCCAACTCTGTGGGCTAAAAACAAAATAGCAGCTTTGTTTAAAAGCCAACACTCCCACTCTGTTCTTGTTAGACGGTTACTGCTTACACTTCAGGGCACAAAGAGCATACTTTGTTTGGGGTCAAGAGAATAAGAGGCATAATTTACTGTATTGTGTGAAACTCGAGTCATATGACGAGAAAGCGGCAAAGAAAAATAAAAACAACCTGAGAGGGTATGCAGAAAATATTAGAGAATGGGACAAAAAGCCATTTGCCACATTTCTTGTGTAAAATATCTCTTGTGATTTTGGTTTTTCTCTACTTTGTTTTTAATAATCTTTGACAAAGCATGTCATTTTCAGTTCACATATAAAGTTTCTGCAATCAGTCTTTCACAACATCTCTTTGTAGTGAGTTTTCCAGTGAGGCAAGCCAAGCAACCATGTACGGACCCCCTAGCCACTCAGAAGCAACCAGTGCAGCAGCCGGAGGTTCAGTTCCTCCTCCCTCTTCATCATCTTCATCCTCTTCTCCTCAATCATCCTCGGCTTCAGTGGTTTGCCCCATCAATCCCTCCTCTCGGCACATTGTGGAGCGTCAGCCACGGATGCTCAACTTCCGGGTGGAGTATCGGCAATGCTCCGTGGAGTTGGTGCTCGAAGAGGGCAGCACAGTTGGTGAGCACCACACAACACTCACACACACACATTTGCATACATCATTTGTTAACACTCTCATACAGAACAAAACCATTTACTTTCACCTTGACCGTTTTTTGTCTTTAAGGGATATTGTCAAGAAATTAGAGTGAATAATTAATCTTGACACATATAATTGTTATAAATTTAACTATCTGTTTATGTTTTAAGCCTGTGTTACAGATTATTGATATAGATTTGTTGCTACGTCTATGAACAAATCTATCTTTTTTAGGTTATCAAGATGTCATTTTTCATTTTGCTCAAAATAAAATGAAATGTACAGCTACAGTAAATCTATGACATTAATGTCAGTTTCCTTGAAAAATGCAGTCAGTCAAGTATTGGAAACATTTAGTAACGTTAAGACATAGTGGAATGAGGGGTGGGAATGTGGGAAAATGGTAATATTGATTGAAGTATGACATTTATGGTGGCCTCACCTCTTTACTGGGCAAAACACCTCTGGGTGTTTTAGTTATAAAACAATTTTAGCAATTGCACAATATACTCTTTTTAACAAAGACAACAAACAAAAAAACAGTAACGCATATAGTCTGAGTATTCTGTTGGACCACCTAAAGCTTTTATTATGGAAAACATTTGCCATGGCATATTTTGATAAGTTTCAGTGCCACACCATTAATTTCTGACAGAGTTGTGTTAGTTTTTCTGGAAGATCTTCTGTTAATGATATGAGAGTTGAATGACAGTGTATGATCTTCTCCAGCCCATCTTTAAGATTGAACTTTGGTCAACTTTTGGCACTCCCCTATCAATGGCTAATTCGTCATCCATCTTGCATCCTACCTGTACTGTGAGCTCTCTCCAGACAGTAGAAGTCAGTCTTATGTTGACTTTCATTTTATCTCTTAGTTTGTGCCTTTTTCTTTTTCTTCTCCTCGATAATTTCCTCTGGCGTTTCTTTGCCGAATCAGCCTCTGCTGTTTTCTTACATAATTGGAATAGTTTGATATGTGACCAGATTTTTGTGTAATTCAACTCATAGGGGAAATCAAACAAATCCTTGAGACAGAGCTTAGTGTTCCAGTGTCGAAAATGCAACTGAAGGGATGGAAGAGCGGAGATGTCTCTGACAGTGTGAGTATTTTTTTTTCTTTAAAATGGAAAAAAACACAATGTTGCATTAAGAATTAAGTAAACTTTATCAGTTTATCCTGCTAACAATTTTTGAATGATCTATTTTGTTGTTTTGCATTTCCCCTCCTTAATTTTAATATATTGATGTTTCTATCAACACTTTTAGCCAATCCAGATTTTAGAATAAAGTATAACATTACTAACATTAGTTTCATAAAAAGTTCCTGTTGCATATCTCTCACTCAGTGCTATGTAATTTGTTCAGAAGCAATATTTTCTGCTCTGGCTGTGTAGCCCTAAGTTGGAGGTTTTCATTAAAATATAAGAGATGTTGCACTTTTAGATGGGATCAAGCATTCATTCATTATAAACATATTGGCTCCCCAGCTCTAAGTCCTTTTAATAAGTTATGTGCATATGTGCCTGTGCTTATGATCAGACGGTGCTGAGAAGTTTACACCTGCCTAAGAACAACAGCCTGTACGTCCTGACCCCAGACATCGCTCCTACTGCCAGCACCAGCAAAAACAGGTTCTCACTCTACTGTACCCTTTCTCTGACTTTTCTTTCCATTTGTAATCTTAGAGTAGATCTTTCTCTCACCGTCCTGATGCACATGTGCAATGAAGTACTCCAGTGGTAATGTGAGTGTAGTACCTAATAGCCAACACCAGGTGGAGATATGTGTCCAACTAAAAAAAAAAGAAAAGGGCGCATCCAGAATTCAACCAGCAGAATTCCTTGTCATTGATTTACTGAGATACATTTGACCTGTTGGTGATTTCATTTTCTCACATTGATGGTGACATTTTGAAAGGAGAGTCTGCTGCTTCAATTTTTGTTATGTAAATAATAATTTCCTCCCCATATTTCTATTTTCAACATAACATTGTTGCTTGGATGTTGCGTTATGTCTTCCTCCTTAGGGGTCATGTACAGTACCAGTCAAAAATTTTGACACTTACCCATTTCATTTGAATGGGTAGGTGTCTTCGAACTTTGACTGGTACTGTTCATCCACACATATCTACTGTTGATACCATTTTCCAAATCCCAGCTGTCTGCCACTTCAGTAATAGTCAATGATGATGATTGAAATTTTCAGAGAAAGCCGTTTCTCTTTTCATTTTGAGTACATGAATCTATTCCTTCTGAAAGGTCAGTCGATGAAGTCATAAGTCTCTGTGGTAATCTAGTTATAGTTGGCAGGTGGACATATGAATTTGTTCTAATTGCAGGTCAACCAATATATTTTTTTTTTCTTGGCCATTACCGATTGTTAGTAGACATGGAGCCCAATAACTGATACTCAAAATTATGACGTCATAAAGATTTCTTTTACTGTATGTGATTTTCTAATGCTTGGGAGGATGCCGTGTTTTATCTCACTATGCTCTTCTACAGCCTCTCATTTTGGTTTTCACACATTTATTCACTATCACAGAACTGTAATAACACTAATTAGAATTAGAGGTCGACCAGTTATCAGCCAGGCTGATTATCAGTCGACCCCAATTTTGATTAGCAATGGGATTTATGGCTCTTGAAGTGAGCCGTTCCTTTTTAGAGGGCCATTTATGAGAATGGCTCATTCTTATTTTTTATTTTGTTGTTTTTTATTTTTTATTTTAATCAACAGTAACCTGTTTTATCAAGTAAAGTAATCACTCGTAGCAAATTATAAGGTAAGATTTTGGATGAGAATAAATCAAACTGCACAACCCATCAATATATACTCTATTGGTGTGACATATTCTGCATTATTAGTCATAATTAGGAAAAAATTATATGTACCAATACAGTATGAAAATCCACTTTATAGGATTTTTTTTTTTTTAAATGCAGGAACACAAGCAAAATATAAACAAAAACAGAATAAATCTTGGCTACATTAGTGCAAATTTTAGTAAATGTTTTGAAAAGACATTTTGGAACTCATATTTGTTTCCTAAAAAACTGCCCATAGATGCATTGACACGAATGACGCATGTTGGATATTACACTCCTATGATGGCACACATGTATCGCGTGAAGGTAGTGTGGACAATTTGGAGATATAAAAAAAAAAGAATGGCTTACAACTGGGATTAGATTCTCATCGTTCATTTAAAAGAGCCGTGTAAAGGAATCAATTAATTCATGAACATCACGTGTGTTTTGTTTGGATTGACATGAGCACAAGTTTCCATACTTGACTGGGATATTTTTTGTTTTTGAGCATGCTTTTGTACGAGTTTTTGGCAATATTTACTGTTATGTTATTTATTATATTATTACAATATTTCATATTGTCATAAGGCTTGAGTTTTTCTCTGTATCTGGGGTTTGCTGGCATTTTTCAGTAAAATGAGGAGAATGAGGGTTCAAGGTGCCACTTTTATGATGAAAAAGAAATAAAGAAGTGATTCTTGTGTATGCAGAAGTATGTATCATTAATTATATGAAACATCTAAATCAGAAGCAATAATGCTATACAGTGGAATAATTTGGTCATAAAACTAGTTTTTTGTTTTTTAATTGCATCTACAGTCTTGTTTCTGTATAGATGGTCTGCTGAAATATATAATTAAATGAAGTGCAAATAATTATTTTACAATCCACTTATGGAGGAGTTTTAGCAAATTTGTAAGTTTATGAAATGTAGGGATGTAACAATTACCGGTAAAATGGTTAACCGTGATAAAATACAATTAGTAATACCATTTAAAATTTTAATTATCATTACAACCATGATTGATTACCTCACTATAAAAAACTCAGCGATGCTGCTCACTGGCTGGAAAAACAGCAGCAATCGCAGTTTGCAATGTTTAATTTATGAAAACATGTCAAAAGGTAACGAAGGCACCCACATGGATAGTTTTATTTAGATTTTTTTTCCCCCTTTAAAAAATACAAAGTAGACATTTAGACCAATTTTGGATGTTTTTAAAGGTGCTGGGGGGATATTTCTATAATACCGCGATAAAAATGATAACCGTGATCCTTTTGGTCACAATAACCGTGATATGAAATTTTCAAGTCGTTACATCCCTAATGAAATGTTTAGTCTAAGTGTTGCTTAAAGTTTCCTTAGGTTGTTAACCATGGATTAAAATATGAATTGAGCTGTAGCTCTTACTCATAAAAGCATCCGCATGTTAGCAGTACACAACAAACTGCCAAGAAGTCAGTTGGCAATTTGCCTCTTTGCCTGCTAGTTAGGCTAAGTGGTAGTTATATTGTGTTGGCAGCTAATGGCCCTCATCTTCCCAGTCTTCCCTCCCCTGCTCTTTCCTCATATTCTCACTCCCCTGCTAACTGCTGTGTCTTTTTAGCAGCACCATTGCCATTTCTCCAAGTGTTATCGATATCATTTTGGGTGTCAGGAGCTCATTATTCTGTGTCAGCTATTTTAGTGGCAGACAGTTGTACCTAAAAGGAGTGGGTGGGCTCCTGTGTGCATGCACATTTGTGTATGTGTGTGGGTGTGTGCGAATGTGGTGACCCTGCTGTCATACTGTGAGAGGATAGGTGACAGATCACAGAATATGAGGGGAGCAGTACCCCTGTAGCGAGACCAAACAAGCTGTGAGCTTGTAGTAAAAATAAACTGTGGTCACAGCGTATATTCACAGTACACACAATTATACTGCAGTGTGTGCAAATTTGATGTAGTACATGATGCGATGATGCTCATTGTCACTACAGGCCTCAGATTTATGTTTGCAGGTGGGAGGCACACATTATATTAGTGCTGTTTAAGGTCAAAACTCAGTCATCATGCCAGTTTAGGTTCTAATGTTATGATTTTGTGAAGGGATTTTGTGAAATCCTGTTCTTGGAGGTCGCTGTAGTGATGACGCTGTAGTGACGTAATTCCTGCGAGACGGTAGACAATTCAATTCAAACCAGGCGAGTTAGCAACTTTAAGGCTTCAACTTATTAACATTTGCCAATATAATAGATAATCAGTAAAATTAACAAACAAACAAAAAAGCAATATAGTGAAGGGTACACCCTGGAGGGAAACGCGGAAGATACCATCAGCCCAGAAGATCTTATTGATCAGTATTGCGATCACTCTAAAGCCAGGATCAAACTACACGACTTTTTCCGTCGTTCACGATGGTCATATGTCACATTAACAGAAATTGTGTCATAAAATCGTACGGTGTCGTGTTACTCGCGAGTGGTCACACTACAAGGATTGCACCAGACAGACAACCGTCTGATCGTCGCGGGGTGTCGCAAAAGACAACACGAAACGGGAGGCGGGACAAGCAGCTGTCAATCAGTCACTTGGTTTGGAGTCTGAATTGACTGTTTGGGTCACTTATGAAATGGAAAGTGGACAGAGACATCAGTTCCCTCCATTATTGTGACCAACATGACCTGTTTGTGTGTATTCTGCCTGTTCCAGTTGTTATGTGGAGCAGGTTTTCAGTTGTAACTAAACAGGATGAAATCCATGATGCGCACAGAAAGACTCGCTGCTCATCTTTGAAAAAGAGCTTTGAAAGAGAGAAAGTGGGCTCTGATCAGCGCCGTTGCTTCCACCAGGTGCATCACGCACCGCGCGCAGGACGCCCGGTGCCAAGCGAAGCCAAAACCATCAGTCTAACCACAGTCTGCTGCCACGAGAGCAAAGTCCAGCAGACCCAGTGACGCTACTTTTAAAAAACTGCCGTAAAGTGAAATAAAGTGTGTTGTTCTATACGAACGCATACGGGTGCGTCCTCACGTCATTCACTGAACTCCATCAGTTCAGAGCGCACGCTGGAAACCATGGCAACCACATGAAACCACACACGCATGATAAACTGAGAGCTGCGCAGCAGCAGCATCGCTGTGTCGATATTCTGCACCCAGTAGGTGTTCAGACGGTTAATTAGCTTTGATGATCACGCGTAATGTGGATGGTTACGGCTGAGTGCACGAGCGCGCATGGGTGTCATATTTGCTCATCTCATTGAGCGCGATGTCTGTTATGTTGCGGTGTTTTTATTTAAACAAAGTGATTTTTCTGTGACTTTGTCACTGATTTATCTGAGAGCATCACATTCGTGCACGTTTGGACCTGCTGTAAACTCCTGTTGACTTTAACTATTACTGATAGAACACACACACATTGTGTGGTTATGTTTCGAGTTAATAAAGTAATGTTTTATTCAAGAGAGATACACCCTTTTGAATGTTCGTGGAGGTTTAACACTGTTGAAAATAACTTTGGCACACTCAGTCTTGCTTTTCTTTTCTTTTTTTTCTGGAGTAAACTGATGCCACAGCTCCATAAATCGCTCCACCGGAGCGGGACTGCGTCTCTCCTCCTTTCCTCCACTGTTATTTGTGTACCTGAGCGTCTCTCTGGTAGAGGCGAAAGGCGCACTGTCCTCCTATTGGTCAATATGAAGGGACATGTCGTGGGACGTGTCACACTACACGGACAAAACCAAAAAATTCTGACACGCCAGTCTTTCTGCGTCGTGGTCGTGGAGCGTCGCAGACGCCAAATCGCCAATCGCTGATTGTGTCACATTACACGGAGCGAAGACACGACGTCCTGCGACCCGACGACGCAGAATCGTGCACGACAGTGAGCGACTGTCTGCGACGCCTCCGTCGGGCCAAAATCGGGCTAAATTCGTGTAGTTTAGACCAGG
>JALJCO010000416.1:0-75988 GCA_023101725.1 Atherinomorus stipes
ATAGGCATGCAACGTAACAACATAACAAAAAAGTCGCGGTTTGGTTTGATACTGGTCACCGTTCAATACACATCTGTATTGAATGGTTCGATACGAATACATGCATTGTTGCACCCCTAAAATCTCTCTCATATATATATATATATATATATATATATATATATATATGTGTGTGTGTGTGTGTGTGTGTATATGTATATGTATTACAAGTTTAATGTTTCTATTTGATATTTGTTTACAAGGGCACTGTCTTTTTTTTATATACATTATTTGAAGTGCTTTGTTCATTTTTTATATGAAAAGAGTTGTAAAATGTACTTTTCGTTGTATTCTTCATTACATTTAATTGAAAGTCAAATGCAGTATCAGGCCCAAATATTGGGCTCAAATACTGGTATATCAGCTGAGGTTGATGAGAAAATATCTGTATCGGTCGATCCCTAGTAAGAAGACATCAGAAACTTCACTATCCTTTAATAATAATACAAAGGACTGTTCACTGGTGCTGAGCTTAAATGAAAATACTAATATGTTCATCACACTTTTCATAGAGCCAATTCAAGATGCTGCTTGTGCTTATTTTGTTTGCATCTAACATCACTGAGGATAAGCAAAAGAACAAATAGTCTCCACAAATGTCTGCATTTGATCATTTCATGGATTAAAAACAACTTCATTAGCTTCATCTTTGGGTTCTTCTAAAAGCCCACTTGCCGCTCTGTTTGACTGAAAAGTACCAGATGACCACTTTTTGTTCCGTCATTGTTCACAGGAAAGTAGAACCATAAAGACAGACTGATAAAGTTCCTGTTAAAGAGGGAAGTTAGTTCACACATTGCGAGCACTGCAGTTTTTCAGCTCTCTGAAGCATTTGCATCGGGGCCATTAGATTGAGCGTGTGGGTTGGGAGCTGGAGAGTGTGTTGTCTCGCTTTAGGGGCCCCCTCCATGCCAGAGATCCAGCTTTTTATCACACAGGGTGAAAGATTTCTGCTGGACGTTTGGGTCTGTGTGGCTACAGGTGGGTGGTTCGCATGTTGTAGGTGGCAGCCACAGCGGATTTCTGCCGAAGTACAGAGGAGGTGGCTGTAGGCAAATTGTTTCACAATTGCCAGTGTTCATTTCTCTCCTAAATCCCACACTATATTAACTTACTTGTCCACTTAGATGGAATTTAATGTGTTATGGTAATAGTTGTGTTTGCATTTTACGTGTTAAAGTAATATTGGTGTTATGAGTTTCAATAGACTCAGTGAGAGGGGGGCTATCTTTCTTACAGGGGTGTTTACTGCTGGTGCAAATCAATTTGTGTCTGAGATGCATTTTTGTAAATGCATGCCATTTAACCCTTTAACATTTGCACTGAGAAAAATAGCAACAGAGAAATGTGTGTATTTTTTCTTTTCCTTTGGATAATAAGAAAATATAGTTTTTAACATATGGTGAGATGACATTTAATAATAAAGCAACAATAGTAAGATGGTCAAAATTTGAAAGAGTAATTTGGTAACAGACACTTACTTATGGCTTTAACCAAGTGATAGAGATGGTTCCGGCAAGTTTATCACTATAACTTTTTAATTAAATTTATGATAGTCATTGAAATATTTGCTCCACCAAATGGTAGAGGTGGCTGATAAAGGGTTAAAGCAGTGTCTATGCAGCAATGACTTAAGTTTGGTTAGAACTGCTTCCCACATGTGATGGTTTGTGTGTTTACTTTGTGAAAACTGAACTGTATATCACTTATCATCACTGTCAAACAATTATATATTGTATCGTCATTTATATATATATATATATATATATATATATATTATATATACATATATACAGTATATATTTATAATTGATGGAAATGATAAATGACGATAAAAGCAATATCAGCCTAATGTTTTGATATTTAATGCTATAAATCGATCACTACATTCTGTCTTGAGAGCCCTAAAATAATATTAGACGCTAATAAACTACATCAGTTAAGTTCAAGTAGTACACCTGTATTAGGGCTGTGTAATATACTGATATGACATCGCGATATGATATTTACACATATCGATATATTGCAGTATTAGTGGTGAAAATTTTTTGCTTTTTTTTTTTTTTTTTGTATTGACTACAAAGGGGTCACCGATTATTTTATAAGGGTGGGAAAAAATATTGATTCACTGAAATATCGCGACATTTTCAGATGCTGATACCATATCTATATTTAAAAATGCGGTGTCGATCTATTTTACTAATGAAATATTGTGAGATATCATCATTTTGTTACGCAATCTCATGAGATTTCACGAAATACCGCAAGGTTTTGTAACAGAACGATGAAATCTCATGAGATTTCGCAACAAAACCATGATATTTCGCGAGATTTCATTAGTAAAATAGATTGATACCATGTTTTTAGATATTGGTATGGTATCAGCATATAAAAATATTGTGATATTTCAGTGTATCAATATTTTTTCCACCCCTATTATTTCAACTGTCTGGAAGACAATCCTCCCCAAGACTTTTACAAAGAAATCATAAAAAAACCACAAAACTGTATCAAACAGCCAACTACTAAAAAAGGGGGTTGGATGGGAAAGAAGTTAGGACAAATTAGGTAAAAATAACGGTAGCTATATATTGTATATCGTCATCTAAAATAAGTATATTGTGATATGATATTTGGTGCATATCACCCAGCCCTAACCTGTATTGCAAAACTGTAGTGACACCAATCAAAGAAGACTGAAATATGACAACAAATTCAGCATTCGAACAGTGCAAACAGCAAAAATAACTTGGCTTATAAAAATCGCAAAGTAGTGCAACTGCAAATACACAAATACCTGATCAATTTAATTTAGCGTTTTTATAGTGGGAAGACAAATACTACTATGGGCAATTTCTTTGAT
Organism: Atherinomorus stipes; assembly: GCA_023101725.1. Taxonomy (NCBI): domain Eukaryota; kingdom Metazoa; phylum Chordata; class Actinopteri; order Atheriniformes; family Atherinidae; genus Atherinomorus; species Atherinomorus stipes. The sequence continues at coordinate 2,903 of JALJCO010000416.1, forward strand.
GGTATATCGCACAATATATCATAACTCCCATCCCTACACTATATAGGGATGGGAGATCCCTTACAGTATTTACAGTCGTCCTCAAAATTATTCACACCCTCCAATTAAAGAAGGAAAAAAAAATCAGCTGTCAGTGAAATAAGTTGAAATTGAAAAAGTAATAATAAATTAAAAATCTATGAAAACCATGACTTTGATTTTGAATTGTGGTCTGAAAGAAATATTTAAAACAAACACAAAAAAAAATAAAACAAGTAAACAAGCATGATGGGGCTCCGAAGCTAAAGTTTTTTTCGAGCAGCACTTTGAGACAGTCACTGAAATCAGGTGTTTTCTCTAATGTTCAAGAAGACTTCTACACCTGTAGACAGGTATTTTGGTCCACTGTTCACGGCAAACGTGTTCTCGTGTGTCAGGGAATGTTTTTTTTTTTTTTTTTAATCATTATTTCCAACCAATAGCAATATTTTTCATTCACTAGATAGTAATTTTGTAAAGTTTTATTAATTATGAGTTTCTTTAGTGTCTTGTTATTTTAATTACTATTGTGAATTTAGCATTTTCTTGAATTTGAGCTTTTTTTATATATATATATATAATGAATTTATTCATGTTTTCTAATAATTTTTGTATCAAAAATGTTGTTTGCAAAGATAAACAGCAATAATGAAGTAGATCTACACTAATAATGTTTACTATGAGATGAATACTTCTGTGTGTTCTCCTTAAAATATTATAAAGTAATGCAGCACCTGGGTCAACTCTGACAATACGTCCTAAACAGGAATCATTTGCATCAAAAATGCATTTTGTAAACAGCATTTTTTCTTCTCTTTTAAGGCTTTATGTTCAGTACATTTGTGCTGGTGTGTGGCTGCCTGCTGCAGAGGAAACTGGTGACCACAGAGGGGCATCGTGGGACCAATCGCCATGTCTTCTATGCCGTTCAGATGGTCGGAGGCACCAGAGCTGCTGAAGATCTGGCCGAGCAGCACGGGCTGGAGTTCATACAGCGGGTCAGTGTATGTTTAAAACTACTATTTCTGCCTCCATTTATACTCCTGCTGTTGCGAAATCCTGTCGGTGAGGGCTGTTTTTCCCCTTTCAAGAGCTGCCAAAAAAGCTGACTTCTATTTCCTACTTGAGGGATATCTGACTTTCATCAAATTACAGCAGCATTTCTGAATATTTCATATCTGATCAAAGATGCTCGGAGAACGGCGTCTGCACAGAGTAGCTGAGACTCCCACACACCAGGAGACACATGTGGCGCTCCCAGGAAGGACAAACCAGCACATATATCTCTTTAGTCAACTTATCTGCCCCCTGAGAAGTTCCTGTGTGTGTTATACGCTCCAGCTGAAGGCCTTTAACCATTTACCTGAGTTTTAATCTGTCACGCCGAAGTCTTTCCATTTGTCAGGAGACGAGATGTGGTTTATCCACATCAATAATCTAAAGGTTACATTTCCTGTTGAATCTGAAAGTGTGTCACCTCTCTGTTAGGTGTTTTTTAGTTTCAGTAAAAATAAGAAATAAAAAGGAATGAAGCCAGTCTTGGTAAGGTGGTGTAGAGAAGATCTTCTGAAAGAGAAAGTTCAAAGTAGGAATTTGAGTAAAGGGGAGATTTTGACAAGAACTTGTAATTTGACTGGCTGAGAATCATGAAAGTTATTACACCCTATTTCTTCTGCGCCCTTCAGAAATGTGGAAAAGAGTCGTTTATTTGACTTCTTCCTTTTTAAATGAAAATACTACAGTTATAGAAGGTAAAACAACAAGATGCCTGATGCAAAAACAATGATTAGAGTCCATAAAACAGATCAATTAAGCTTTAAATGGATTGCATCCATTTTAAAATTCTAAATTCTTAGATCTTATCTTTTTTATTGCCTTGATCCTCTATGTAAATGACTACATGTGGATTTAATGCAGGTTAGTTTTTAGTTAATGAATTAGTTAATCACACATTAAGGATTAAAAGCAAGTTGTTCATTGTATTTTCCTCTGATCACTCTGAGATATTGATATGGGATGCTGGTAGGTGTGTGTGTGTGTGTGCATTTTGACAGCATTGATAACAGTTATTGGGAGGGTCTGCCGGCCTGATGCGAGGCTGCGCGCAGCCTTCTCTCTGGGGAGAGGGGACGTAAGCTCATTGCAACCTTGGCCCTGCAGCCTCTGCTGCTGCTGCTGCTGCCTGGATCATGAATAAAACATGTCTTTGACCTTTATCAGGAGTGTATTGGACAGTCCACCCCCGTCTCTGTCTTCCTCTCTGCCTCCCTCTTGCTTGTTGTCTCTCAGGTATGAACACAAATGCTTTTTCCTCCACTGTTTCCTGCTCCTTTTACTTCCTTTTACTTCCTTTTTTTGCATTTATTGCTTGTAATGACCAATACTTTTGGGAGTGTCTTTTCCTATTTTTATATAACACATTGTATTCCTGCTAAAAGTTCATATTCTGCTTATGAATATGCTCAACAACAATGAGGCATTACATACATGAATGATAAGATGCAGTGGTGTAATTCTCTGCTAGCCTACTGTCAAGGATTTGCATTTTACGCTAAGTGTGTCTATGTTGTGCTATGGTGTCCAAACCGGTAATATCATACCCATAGATGAGCCTCACAGCCCCCGTTTTCATGATCCCCCCCCAGGTCCAATCTGCTGACTGGTGTCTCTTACCTGCCTGTCGCCAGAGGCTGAAGCTAAATGTCACTGACACTAAATCGCCTTTGTGAAGTCAAACCCATTTTAATTGTGTCACCTGCGATTTGTGCCTCGCATGCTGCAAATATTGTCCGTCAAGGAGATACCGAGGCTGCACGCTTCGCTGTGATGTATTCTGCAGTTTTGAAAACACTGAAGTGGAATGAAAAGTCTGACAAGCCTGATGCCAGCTTGAGAGGATTGTGATGTCTGCTGGCATTCCTGTGCTAATGCCGCATGAGTGGAATGGGAATCAAATGTCTCCATGCTGGCACTCAACATATTGTTGGTCTCTTTGATTTAGTGTAAAGCATCCAGGAAAATGTCACTGCGCGCCTCCATTGTGCAGACTTGACATATCCATTTTGTAACTGTAAAATACAGAGAAAAAAAAATAAAGCAAAATACCTGAGTTGATATCTTTATGCCACATGGACAGGTTTGCCATGATGCTGCTGCTTTTTTTTTTTTTTTTTCCTTTGGAAGCTTTTCTTGTTGATCTTTGTAATTTTAATGGAGATTTTGAAGGATTTGTAGTTATTCACAGGGGTGTCACGATATTCACATCTCATGGTAGGATAATATCATGATATGAAGGGGAATGATTTCAGCCAGTGAGTGGAAAAGAGCGCCCTGGCAGCAAGGGATCATGGTCTATGTAGTTTAGTATGTTACGATCCAAATATAGTGGACTGAAAACTATTATTTTTGCCTGAAGACACAGTGTTTTAATACCGTGACAAGACCACGACAAATTCGTGGCAGTTTACATACCGCAGTATCGTGATATCGCCAGTATCAGGACAGCCCTAGTTAGTCAACAGTCACTTTAAATGAAGGATAGACCGATACATCGGACGGACAATATTTGCGTTATTTGCTGGTATTGGCATCGGCCAATTTGTCGGGTGTGTTGGCCGATACCCCCCTGCATAATAAACAGACAGGCATCTATAGAGGCAGCAGTCATATACAGTATATACAGTCGTCCTCAAAATTATTCATACCTTCCAATTAAAGAAAAGGTTAAATCCACAATAGTAATTTAAATAACAGGAAACTAAAGAAACTATAATAAATACAATTTTTAAAAATCATAATATAGTAAAAAAAGTATTGCTTTTGAATTATGGTTGAACATAATAATTGGGGGAAAAAAACAAACAAAAACAACCTAACAAAACTCACAGACACAGAGCACCTTTCATATGAACAGTGGACCAACATGCCTGTCACAGGTGTAGAAATCTTTTTATTTTTTTGTTATGCTATTAAGATCCCCGAGGGGAAATTAGGGCTCTGCATTTTACCCATTTTCCCATTTTACCCATGTACAGTAGTACCAGGGGGCAGTAGGCTGCTGCTTGGGGCGCCCGGGGAGCAGTTGGTGGGGGTTGGGGACCTTGCTCAGGGGTCCACAGTGGTTCACCTGAATGTCGTGTCGGGGACTCGAGCGCAGGTCCTCCACCCCAAAGCCCACGGCGCTACCACTAGCCTACCCACTCCCCCATTTTTGAACATCATAGAAAACACCTGATTGCAGTGATTGCCACAAAGCGTTGCCCAACAAAATTTTAGCTCCAGAGCCTCATCATGCTTGTTTACTTGATTTACTTGATCCCTATCATGCTTGTTTACTTGTTTTATTTTTGTGTGCTTGTATTTAATATTTCTGTTTGAACCACAATTAAAAATCAGTGTCATAATTTTCCTAGAATTTTTATGTATTATATTACTTTTCAACTTATTTCACTCACATTGGAGGGTATGAATAATTTTGAGGATGACTGTATATTACAAGTTTTATGTTCCTATTTAATATTTGTTTACAAGTGCAATGTTTTTTTTTATATATTTAGTTGAAGTGCTTTGTTTACTTTTTAAAATCTTGAAAGAGTTTTCAAAATTAGTTTTCTTTGTGTTCTTCATTAGATTAATTTCGGGGGCAAATGCAGTATCGGCAGGTTGTTTTGGCCATCGACTGATGAGAAAATGTTGGTATCAGTATCGGTCGATCCCTACTTTATATGAAATAGTAAATCAACTTTATTAATCCAGTGAAATGTGGTAAAATAGTGTCTTCATGTTGGTAAGCTGCAGACGATGGCAGCTGTGTTGCTGCTATCACAGGTGCAGGGGTTCTCATGTAAAAAAAAAAGGGGGACCCGATCACAATCTAAATGGGAGGATTTTCTATTTCGCTCTGTGTCAGCACAGAACAACAGCCGAGCGACTTGATATCAGGTACTTATGAAGCTCGCAGTCACACACACAATGCGGTCGACCCAGTTTTAAGTTGCATCACACGATGCTGCATTGTTTACAGGTATTATTTCTTGCTTAGTTAAGAGTTTGCAAATCCGATTAAAGGCAGATTAGGTCTATGTTTTTCTTTGCTTTTATTTCAGATGAAATCACTGTTTCATGAGAATTAAGTTCTTTGGTGTGTGTATGTGTGTGTGTGCGAGATCTTTGTCTTGAACTCTGACTTCAGGAAGTCCCTGGTCTCCAACCAATGGTGAAAGGCCTCCCCTTCTCTCCGGTGAGGTGGAATACTGCTGGTGGATTACCATAACATTACCATATCATTAGCATAACATTACTGCGGCACAGCTTGGCTCACTGTCTGCGGACATGCTATCAGCTCATCAAGAGATTCAAACCTCAATCCGCTCCATGCTTCCACCCTCCCCTCCCCTCCCCCTCCCCTCCCCTCCCCTCCCCCTCCTCCCCCTCCCTGTCTCTGTACACTTGAGGTGTGTATTCCATCTGAGTAAAGAAGATGTAATTGAGGTAGAGCACTGGATTTACCAGCTAAATGAAATCACAGGAACGCTCCGCGATCAGCCGGGGCTGCTGTCGTACACACTCGGAGAGCTCCTTCTCTGAAACCTTGTAGCTTTGCACCTGATTCGAGATTTTTAATAGAGCCTCAGTCAGATGCTAAGCTATGTCAAGCCTTCCTCTGGCTGGATTACTTCAGGCTGTTATATTATGACCAGGTGTGGGTGTGTAAGTGTGTGTCTGTGGATGTGTTGGGCAAAAGGAAAAAGGCTGACCTGCCACCATCTTCTCCCTCGCCCCTTCTTCGTTTATTTCTGTACTGTAGGGCAGTCAGGGCTGCCAAAAGGGACACCAATCCTCTAATGGTCGGGAGCCAGGGCCCATTCCATTAGTCAGGGGGCCCAGAGTTCATCGCTGCTCCTCAGTGCGAGGAGGGTGAAGGAAGCGAAATGGAAGCAGGTGTTGGCCGGGGGCAAGACAGAGGGCAACGCTGCGCCAGCTGCATGCTGGGAAATGCAGCACTTTTTTTTTTTTTTTTTTTTACCCTCCCTCATCTCCACTTCTCTGCCTGTTTCCATTTCCTCATGCAAGCAAAGACACACACCATGTGCACACAGCACACACTCGCGCACACACAACCGCCTCCCTATCACCTGCTTTTGTCCCCAATTTCATTCATTCCAGTAAGCTTTTCTCCATTTTCCTTATCTCTTTCTTTCTCTCTTTCAGCCTCAAACACTCATTCACTCACTCATTCACTCGCCTATCTCCATCTCTTTCATTTTTGCTCTTCCCCCCTTTGCTTACTGCCTCCCCCCTCCTTGTCCCCTCGCTCCATCTTCGCATGTACCTCACTTTCATTTGTAAATGGAGAGAGAGGACTTGACTGTGGAATATGTGGAAGATGTGGTTTCCCTCCCAGGTGGGAAACTCTGGCGGGACGTGAAGGTAGAGGGGAAGAAGTAGGGGGGGGGGGGGGGGGGGGGGGGGGGGAGGGGGAGGGAGAGCAGAAATTATACTACCTCTCCCCTCTCTCTCTCTCTCTGTGGGCTTAGATGATGTATGGCTGCAAAGGCCACATGTTGGCCGTGTGATGGATTAAAGCACTTTGTAGGAAAATTACTGAGAGCGCCTCAGCACATCCGAGTCTAGCCCTTAATAAAACTCTCTTCAATATTGAAATGGAGAGAAGGGGGGGGGGGGGGATGCATAGAGATAAAGAAGATAAAGGACAATGGTGGACAAGAGAAGGGAGCAGTGTTAAGTGAACAAACATACACAATGCTGTTTTATGCATCCTCAAAAATTGAGAAATGACTTATAATCGCATGTTACTTCCCTGCTGGATAGTTAGAAATGATTCATTAAAGGAGTCCAGATGATCAGTTTAATGTTTATTAGAAGTTTAGTGTACTGAGAATTCATAGCATGTTTATCAGGTCGCTGCCTGGTTTCATTAAAAGGGATTTTAATGAAATGGCTCAATTTGCACAGAAAACCAGGGATCAACCGATACAGATTTTTTAGGGCAGATACTGATACCGATATTTTTACATCAGCCTCAGCTCATGACCGATGCAACCCGCCGATATTTGGGGCCAATACTGTATTTGACTCTCAAATTGATATAATGAAGGATACAATGAAAAGTAATTTTACAACTCTTTTGATATAAAAAAAAGAACTTAAAACTTCAAATAAATTAGAGATGCACCGATCCAGTTTTTTTCCGATCCAATCAGGTATGATACGGGCTGAGGGTATCGGCCTATTCCCGATACCGATCCAATACTACCGTTGAAAGAACGAAATGTATACCTACCCATAAGGCATCAGGCTTGACATAAACATTTAGCCCTCATAAAAAAGGTAACAAATTTACACAGATATAAATATACATAATATTATTATTTTCTTTTTTTTATCTTCTTTTATTTGTCCCGTCTAGCATCGTAGCAAGCAGAATGGCGATCTGGCTGCTTTATTGTGGTGAACAGATTTGATTTGCCAAGGGGAGATTTATTAATATATCCTTTTGATATCCTGAGTTTATTCATTTTATTTCTTTGATTAAGTATTTGTTTAGAACTGTATTGTGCATCGTATTGCTGGGCCTGACAAGAGGGAAATGAAAGTTTAAAGAAGAACTGATAAGAAGTGGAACAGAGAGAAAACAGTGAAGAAAAGAGAGAAAGAGAGAGAGAAAAAAACATGGATACACTTACACAGTCAACTGATGCTTCTGCACAGAAATCCCTAAACAACATTCCAAGGTCTTTGCTGGAAAACAAAACTAGCAATCTCCTACTGGGGGACCTGCAGGTGGCTTCAGTATCATAAGATCATACATACACAGAACTATGCAGAAAAGAGGTAAAACCTAGATAATAATAATATTATTTATTAAAGTTATACCGTGTAACTTTTGGCCACTATCGGCACTAAACCTGTAACTTCCTACTGGCGCCACAACTGTCTCAAAATTAAACAGTCTCAGTCTGTGTTTTATAAAAGTGTTGCAGACCACTTTGAAAAGCTGATTTTTAAGTCATCAACCCACTAATCAAAGCACTTCAGGTTACATGATCCAATGAGAGACGGCCCGCTCCTGAGAAGTTACAATGCCTGATTTTTGAGAATGGCAGCCCCCTCGGAGCAACGACATGCGTCAAGTGCTCTATATTGACTGCAGAAATCAGCTATAGTCACTTATATTAATAATAATTTTAGAATATAATGTATCATAATATTTGGCTAACATTGGGTTCAAAAGTTACACGGTATCACTTTAACAAACAAAGTGTAGATTAGCAGCAAAAAGAAATCAATAATCTTCGTAAATGCATGATATTAATAAAAGATAAAGAAAAAAAGAAGTGACTGGATAAAAATGCTGGATCGGCCTCATTCATCCGATATTTGAGCCAGCTAATTAGTCAATATCGGAGCTTATATCTGATCTGGGTATTGGATTGGTGCATCTCTGAAATAAAAATGTGAAAAGGAACAGTGCACTTGTAAACAAATATTGAATAGAAATTAATATAGAAAATATAGAAAATATGAAATTATGCCCAGTTGGAGTATCGGCCGACACACCCGACATATCGGCTGATACCAGCAAAAATGGCAAATATCGGCCGTCTGATGTATCGGTCTATCCTTAGCAAAAACGTAACAATCTTAAACAAATGAATATGATTCTGCTTAATGTTTTGTTACAGATTAAACTAATTCATCAAATGGCAAAATAACAGCAGAACTGAATGTATATTTCATTTAAACCTGAGTAGAAACCCTTACATTGCTATATTTCCCAGCATATGATGGCTGTAGCACCCCTCACACCCCTCCTGTTTCCATCATTGCATTTCCTGCCAATACTCTAACCAACAAGGCTTAACTACTCACCCCCATTTAGCCCGTAGCACTCCCCTCCACAGCCCAGCCCCCTTTCCCTTCTCTGTTTTCTGCTTTTCCACACTCGAGCCTGTGGAGTCCGCAGCCCCTGTAGGGCTGTTAGTGAACACACCAGCTGCTGTTTTCTCCATAGGGTGGACTGCCTCATGCAGCTCTCACACACTGCCTCAATGACTCTTGATGTCTGTGTTTGTTTTTGTTTATCCTTCATGCTTTTTTTCCAACCCTCCCCCCCATGAATGTGTTTTTCTGTTTGTCCATCAGAGGCCGTCAGCAGCAGCTTGCAGCGCCAGTGCACGCTTCATTGAGAAATCCCAAAAGGAGCTTCAATACAAAGTTATTTAAGAGCAGAATTAGAAGTTTTCAGTGTTTGTTCGTTACTTTTCTTTACTTGGGGGCATAAAAGCTACTCATATGACCCAACAATAGTGGCTATTAACTCTTATGCTTGTGTAGTTTGGTACCTGTACTCCTTTAACTCTTTGATTTTGTCTCCACAGCTAAATGCCTCTCTGACTTTTTGTCTGTGTCAGTGCTGGGCAGATGCACACTTCTGAGTTTGTCACAGCTTCTGGCAGAAAACACCTGCATGCTGCTACTGTAGCAATGTGAGTCATACCAAAAGCAGTAAAGCTGCAGGACCTAAAATCAAATGAATGTGCTTGAAGAGGCTCTGTTGAGCTGAGGGAATGAGCACACTTATAGTGTAAACAGCGCTACTTTAGTCATTTAAAGGTGTCATAACTTAGTGTTTTACATACACAATCCTTCTTAAATTATCCTCAAATGAATTTTTAATTATAGTAGGGTGGGACGAAAATTTAATGAACTCATTTTAACCTCTTTTTATCCCCAACTTTTGTTTGTCGTGAGAATACGTACGAGAGTTAGACCTGCCTGTAAGCGCGTTCACGAGGCAAACGTCCAAGTCAAAACAAAGTTTTATCAGGACAGACCAAGTGAAGGAAATGATGTCCCAACAGAGACAAATGTAACGGTACGGTTGATGGAGAGGATCCGTGGAGTAAAAGGGCTGGACTCTGATGAATATAAGGAGCGGACGTCTGACATGAAGTTAACCAAACAGTGTTAGCTTCTGTAGCTACATTAGCAGCTTGTCTGTTCGTCTACCATCGTTTTCTGGTCTCTGACACAAAAGATAATAAGTTACACAAGCAGCAACACTTACCAACTGCACATCCTCACTAATAAATATAATCCACTGGTTCCTGGTTGTACTGTCCTTCCTGTTAGAGCACTGAAAAATGCTGAATTTCTGCCGAGGCAACTCAGCACAGCAATCCCCCCCCCCCCCCCCCCTCCTCCTCCTCCTTGTCGTCGTCATCCTTTCTGACAAACTGGTCATATCGCTACTCCGCGGCAGGTAATCAGCTGCTTTCAGGTGGTGCTAAAGAGGCTAGCTTAGCAGCTTGCAGCCTCTCTAGTTCACATCATTGGGAGAAAGGAATCTGAATCTTGTACTGTGGGGAGCAGCTCTTGTGGTCGATTCTGGTGAGAAGAGAGCGCCCGCACTCTAAGACGAAGTCACTTTCACTCTCTGAAGTTTCTGGCACGTTTTAACTGAGGTCCTGTTCCAATACACATGTTTTAACGTAAAAAAGTAGGATTTCCGGGTGATGACTCCTTTAACCATTTGATTGTATGAAAATATTTACAATATCACCACTTTTCCTTTTTATTTTCATGAATATGTTTAAAAAGAGAAACACAATTTGATTAAGATATCCATATGTGTATTTGTTCATATGATGTGCGTATATATCCCTTCTATGATCTTTTGCGGCTGTTATGACTGAAACTTTCCATTTAGAATAATGTTTGGTAGGGGTGTAACGATTCGGTTTGACAACGATTCGATTCATATCTCGATTCATATCACGATTCATGGTTTCTGATTAGATTCATGGACGATATTGGTTAATTTGTAACGATGCATTACGATTTTATTTAGGGACTTGAAATCGAGTCAGAAACCATGAATCGTGATATGAACCGAATTGTTGTGAAACCAAATCGTTACACGGCTAATGTTTTGAGGATCATTCCCAGCTCAGGCTCACTCATTTAAATCTGGTCATGTTTGAATAATGCACATGAAACGGGTCAAAGTCAAATATCTAGGCTTCAAAGCAGTAATTAAAAATGAACCAATGAGTGTATAAACTTATAAAAAATCAACACTTGAAGGAACTAGGCGCAGGGATTGTGAAAAAATACACATGCATGTCCAATTTTTTTATACCAATGGGCGATGAAGCGTTAAAAACTAAGAACAACAAGCCCACCCACGTTTTTCTCCGTTGCCTTGAACAGGCCGTGTGCTGCATAATGCGCTGTGATTCGGTGGCCGAATTTCCCGCGCAGTCCTGCGGATGTGACGTCGATTGACGCTGCATCTGCGTCCCCGACAGAAGATGGATAAAGACGGTCGCGGTGGAATTAAACACTGTAAAGGAAAGTTATGGATTCTTCTGTCTTCAGCAAATGATCCAGATCTACTGAAAGACAACTAAAAAATGGCACTTTATAGAAAAAAAGTATCAGCGTAGTAACCAATGTTACAGCATCAGTTTGTGTGCAACTGCAGTTGCCCAGAGCATCACTTGTATCACTCGCGAGTCTCATCTCTTAATCCTGTCCCTAGATCCTTTAGATATATATTTGCCGTTATTTGAGATATTAGTACTTATGTCTGCATAAATCATGCCATAGTTGTCTTCATTCTGAATGCAAACAGGATTGTGTAACTAACAGAAATGGCCTATTTATATAGAAAATATTGCAACAATTTATAATAAATCATCATCTAAAATTTCATAGTGGTGACCGCCCTGTGGGTGACGTCTTTGAGGCTCTTTTACTTCTTTTGCAGAGTCTGCTGTACCACAGCTTTAATGCATTAATGATACAACATGCATTTTATGATAATCTAGTTTAGTTTCAGTTTAGTTTCGTTTAGATCCTCATTAGCTGCCACAGAAAGCTGCAGCTACTCTTGTCTGAAGCTTGAATAAAGAAAATAGTTCATTTTGTCAAATGGATTAAAACTGCTCCAGTATCCAGAGAAAAAAAATCCTGACTCCACCAGGAAACCAGATATTTTACCAAACTCCATGAAAAAGTTTGGAAATGCTTTTTCAGTTTGTTATTGTATTATGTTACAGAAAGCCTGATTAGTCACCTAATTATCCATCATCCAGTCTGCCAAGAAACTCAAAGCAAGAGTGAATGCCAACTGGAGAATGCTGAAGAGGATTTTGGACCATTTTTTTGTTTGGGCCCTATCCACACATTTAGCTGCTTTGCTCAAGCTACAAAAACACAATCCTAAGAAGTTATACCTTGTCATAAAGGTGTCTAATTAGGCTTTCCAACAATTTAAAATACATCACTTTTTGGTATTATTAAAGGGGAAAATTAGTTGACTGAAGTGACATTTTGAATTAATTTGTGATTCAGATTTAATGGTCCATTTTGCACGTCAAGCAAAAAATAAAAATGAAAATGAGGAAAGGAAAGTTTACTACATGCAAACATAAGTAATACAGAAAAACAACATTAAAACATAATACAATTTCATTTAATGCTTGAAATAGGACTGAAAAAAAATCCCTAAACGTCAACTCATCACATACTTATCCTGACAATTATACGATTCATTGTTATGATATTATAAACATGCTTTTTATACAAGATTAGTAATATTTTTACCTGTGGATCACAGTTTCATGTGTCTTTTGGACCAGAATAAAACTGATGTACTAATGTAGCCGATATCCTAAACTGAAAGCATTATGAATCTTTCCATTTCCAGAAGCTGTTAAAAACACATTAACAATCAACTTTAATTGGGATGCATGATAAAATAAACCCCCTCCCCATCGGTATCAGCCTGTTGCGGCCTTAAAACTGAATATCGGACATCGCCCAACTCACTGATATTTAAACGATCAGGCTGCTGTTTCCTTCTTCTTCTTCAAAATCGTCTTTTTTACAGACTTTAAAACTTCCAAAGCAGGAGTGCCCAAGTCCCGTTCTCGAGAGCTACTATCCTGCAATTGTTAGAACAAACCCTCCCCAACACACCTGCATCAAATGGCTAATTCCCTCATGTGCTTGTCATTCAGCTCTGCAGAGGCTTCGGTCACGTTTGTTTCATTCAGGTGTGCTGGAGAGAGGAGGCAGCCAAAATGTGCAGGATGGTAGCTCTCGAGGACCGGACTTGGGCACCTCTGCTCTAAAGACTAAGGGTGGGAGAAAATATTGATACGCTGAAATATCGCAATATTTTTTATATTTTGATATTATACTGACATTCAAAAATGCAGTGTCAAATCTATTTTACTAACGGAATTTCACAATATTTCATTGTTCTGTTACAAAATTTCGCAAGAATTCACAAAACTTTTGCAATATTTTCATATGCTGATATCATATTGACATTTAAAAATACAGTATCGATCTATTTTACTAATGAAATCTAATGAGAATTCACAAAATAATGTGAGTTTGAAACAGTATGATGAAATCTCACAAGATTTTGTAAATAAAAATAGATTGATACTGCATTTTTAAATATCTATTTGATATCGGCATTTGAAAATGTCATAATATTTCAGTTTTCCCACCCCTATTTTTCAAAGTGTCGGAAATGGATAACAAAGCTGCTATTTGCAATGACTGTTTATTTTTTTCAGCTTTAATATTGGTAACGATATCAGTTATCGGCCACATGAGTTTTAAAATAGTAGCATATCGGATATTGGCCAAAATTTGGATATCACACATCCCTAAATTTTAGGATGAGAGAAATAATAGATTATAGACAACAGTAGCCTTTCTGACTTCCAGCTTGCATAATTAAAAATAATGTACTCGTTATAGGAGGATCTGACATGGTAATCCACAAAGAACTTCATCTAAAGACAGATGAATGTTGGCAAGTTACCATTTTGCTGAATACTTCCAGCAGAAATGAGTTTTCTAACATTTCATTTGTATGTACACCTGGACTTCTTTTTAAATATAATTCATACAGTGCATAGAATAGCCCTTTTTTAAGGGCAACAAAAACAGAAAACTGGCAGAATGATTTCTTCCTGTGTTGGTGATGAGCTTAGATTTTGTTATAGTGCCCTGAAACTGGAAACGGAGAGAATCTCATTTTCCTGCTGCAGATCACAGGCTGAAATGTTCCTGTGGTGTCTATATGACAGTCTATAAAATTTTCAGCAGATCGCTGCAGAGGTTCAGTTCGGCTTAAAATAAGCCTCCTGTATTAGTGTTGGATTGGATGATCAAGTCATTTTTTTCTTTATGCTTTTAGCTTGCAGGTATTTTACTGATATACTCCCTCTCTGTGGCTCGATATTATTGGAAGTTTAATCAGTTGGTAATTGCAGTTTCTTATATCTATGAAGAAAAGAAAATTGTAGGTGAAATAGTCAATTCACATGACATTAAATGTATAGTCTTCTGAAAATAACCATCCGACAGTAGTCTTGTCTTCTCATTTCCCGAATCAACACAAACGCAGGTGCTATTATTCTTTGAGGGCTTTACAGTCCACTTCATAGAGCAGCCGTGCTGTCAGGCTAATGTCTGCATCGGAGAGATTCAGTCCATTGAAGGAAAACTTTAGACGAGCTTGTTGAATAGCGCTGCCTGTCAGCTTATACCTTTGTCTAGCGCCTGGAGATCTGGCTGAATGCTGAAGCTGTCCTCAGGGCATGAAGAAGGCAATATGTTAATGTGATGGTCTCTGACAATGATTCAACCTTCCTACGACACTTTATGAAAACCACCAAGAGTTGAATTAAATCGTGTTTGTCAGAGTTTGGATTATTGCATTTTAGCCATTAACAAGCATTTAAATTGTGCAAGTATGTGGCTGAGAGATTAGTTTATTAAATTTGGTGCAAAGTTATGCAAAAGTCTGGAAACAGAGTTATCTTTGTTGTTAAAGCAACAACTGAAAAAAGACTTGCAAACATTGTTTTATTCATATTTATAAGTTTGTCATTAATGTTTTGCTAAGTTGTTCATCTACCTACAAACTAGTAATTACATTATGTAGAAGCCTTTTTTCCCCTCTTCTTGTAATTTTCACCCCGTCATCTGATGCTTAATTAAGAAAAGAAAACTTACAGAAATACTTTGGCCAGTTAATCAGGTCCACCTTGCTAGTTCGTAGTTGGAACACCTTTTAAATCACCACGATGTATCAGCACAAATCATCTTTGTGGCATCTTATGGTGAAAACTGATTGTTTTAAATAGTTGAAAAAGAAATACCTGAGGCTTTGCTGAATTTTGATGGAAATAGTTTTAAAAATATATATATTTATTTCAAAGGCCAAATTTGTACAAATACTTTTAAAACTAACAACTTATATTTGCATTCAAAAATACTTAGTAAAGCAAGTTTGTATTTTTCACAACAAAAAATGAAAAAAAATTAAACTTTTTTCTTCTCGGATTTTATGTTTAAGTGTGTCAAAATGAAAAAAAAAAAAAAACCCTCTGGTGAGGTAGTGCTGAAAAGAATGACCTCAAACAAGGCAAGATAAACTGTTTTAAAAGTAAAATATAAAGGTAAAAAATAGGAATGTCTGATATTATTGGCAGAAATTGGCATTAAAATAAAAATATTGGTCTAGTTTTTTTTTGGATGATATTTTCACACATAACTTTGAATACTATGCTGTAAATACAATATCACAATATATCGTCTTGCTTATAGTATCGCAGTCTATCGCAATTTATCGTATCACTGCTCCCGTATTGCAATATACATCGTATAGGGCTGGGCAATATATCGAATGTACTTGAGATATCGCGGCTAGTCCCCTGTGGGACATATAAAGTGACTATATTCATCATGTTCGAGAATTCAATTCCTTTTAATTGCACGTGGGCTTTTCTCACTCCTCATCTCTCTGCACTGCTCTGCACAGACAGATAAAACAAGCGCACTTAGTTGCGTACATCACGTGTGCTGCGTGCTTAAGCACGTGCATGACATCACGTTTCAACCAACCAACTTCTGTAACTTCATAACACACATAAACAGCACAATACTTACAAAGACTTGAGTTTTTCGAGGCTCACGCGTGTAGTACGCATTTGGCGCACACGAGTCGTTTCCTCACTGGTTTCTCCGATGACTCGCTCGCAACATTGCTGGAGAAAAAACAACAAAGATTCTTGTTAAGGTGAGAGCACTCACTCGCTCACCTCACTGAGCATGCATTTTAACGAGGCGCTTTTTAAGAAGATGTGTAACACTAATTAGATATCCAAACGTTTTACCTGTTTTTGCGCGAAATAACTAACTTTTAGTAACAAACAACTTATTTATTCCCTTTTTTAATTTAAATTATTCATACCATGAACTAATTATTTCTGTCTTTTATTTAAAAGGCATAACAGTAGTAGTAGGCACTTTGTTTTGTTTTAAAATTACATGATGTTTATTGCACTGCTTTAACTGCTCAATAAATACAGTTTTGGTCAATTTGTTCAGTTATGATTTCACACTTTTGGCATAAATGCTTAAAATCAGCATTAATGCAGTATGAACAGTAATGCTTAATGTAGACAGAATCATCTTACTGATGTGATTATATGCATCAAAGCATTAATTTAAGGCTAAGGTAAAATATTGAGATATATATTGTGTATTGTGACATACCATAGAAATATTGGGATATTACTAAAAGGCAATATTGCCCAGCCCTAACATCGTATCGCCATATTCTTGCCAATACACACCCCTACTTTCAACAGAGTTGACTTATATTTTACTCGAGTCTTTTTATGGATGATAATGTTGAATTCAACATTTACAGTGTTTCAGAAGAGGTTTCAAAACATGGAGATAAATGTTGTGTATGGGGATAAAGCATCATATAGGCCATATCGCTCAGCCCTATACAACAGGGGGAGAGGACTGGAGTAAAAGCAGTCTTGCAACTAAAAGCAGCAAAGGCTCATTAAGCCCTTCAGTCCTTTTTAGAAGCATGCTGGTCCCAGTGGGAGGGGGAAAAAAATCAAGGACATATTTGGCTCTTACTTCACTAGTCTTTGTGTTGAATTGTATTATGGTGGTATGAAATGGTGACACTTCGGCACATTTCCCTTTCCCACAGCAGCAGTCGACATTATCCAGCCAGCAAGGATATCCCAATTTATGCCAAGCTTACTTAGTTCATTGTGCAACGATTCAAGCATACAGTGTCTGTGTGTGTGAGGGTGTGTTTGTGTGCGTTTGAACACTCATGATTAGTGTTCTCAGTGACTGGCTGGCTGATCGGGTTGATTTGTCCAACAGTGCTGTGTGTCAGGCGGGCTCAGCGTTCGCACTGGAGAACATGAGTGAAGGAGCGGATAATTGATAGTGACAAGGCGCTCCCAGCCTTAATTGCTGCTGGTGAATTAGATTACCTTTTCAAAGTGCCTTCATTAGCAGAGGGAGAGCCATACCAATGGTCCCCTGATTGGCCTCATATTGTTTTGCTGTGAACCTGTGCTGGCAGGGCACAAGAAACATTTCTGTGTGTGTGTGAGTGTGTGCAACTGTTTGTTTTTGGTTGGTTTGAAATTGCTCACTAATTTTCATGTACAGCTGTATTTTGTTTGTGGATGTGCAGATATTATGCAGATCTGGTGTCGATAATGTCAAGATGACACGTGTGGCACATCAGTCACAATTTCCTCAGGAAGCATCTTGCTGTTTTTATGGCTGGTGGGTTTTTAAGCTTGAAAGGGCTGATTCTTTTTTGCCTATCTTTAACACAAAAAAGCATTTTATTACACTTCTTTCAAAAGGCTCAAAAGCTTTACATGCATACATTTATCCTCTACATTGTGGACATGGTTAATTTAATATCATAGAATGATGCACTGTAAATTGCATTTTGGCATTTTTGTTGTCCCAGGGTATTATTTTATGTCAAATTAACTCACTTCTGGTATGTTGTTGTTGTTATGAATTAAAATATTTTGTCAAACACATCTTAAAAACACAAAAAATGTTCCATTTAACTCTAAATTTTTAAGGCAGCCCTTTAACTCATATTCTTAAGTTAAACATTTTACGGTGATATTTGGAGTCAAGCATAAAAATAATTAGAAATCACAAGTTTCATAAAATGTATTTTAATTTTACAAAACACACTTTATGTATGTTACAAGTTATTTGTGGTATGTTAAAATTTTCACACAAACCTTTATTTAACCAGAATGGGCAATTGAGAATCAGTTCTTCATGGGGCCTTCAGTTCAAATTTATGAATTTTAAGAAAAAATATAAATGTGTCTACAGTATATGTTTTAACAACCAGTTGTGGTGGTACAAGATTTCTCATGTCTGTCTAAAATTTCACATTCATCAAAGCATTTTTTTCAACATTTTTTAGGCATTTTATGGAGCTATTTTACTGTTTTCCCTCAGAATAGGTTTTAGATATGCAGTGCTTTGTCTTTCTACTAAAAAAAGATAAAATTGTGAAGGTTTTTTTGTATAAATTCCTTAAAGTACCATAGAATTAGTGATTTCTTATCATATTTGACTAAAATTTGTAATCCATTTATTAGTTATAAAAAAAAAAAAAAGTCTGTTCCTTAATATTGCAGTCATTACCACCACGTTAAACGTTTTCAGATCAATAGAATTTATTTGAAATCAGATTTTTTAACTGCCTGTGTCAGTTTGTGCTACCACTCAGCACATGCTGGATAGAAGGAAGACAGACATTTTCATTACTGGAACAGCATGTTTTTTTCCTAATTTATACTGACAATTTGAATGATATTTTTATTACATGTCATTACCAAACAGCTTAGTTGATAGATATTTAAACATTTTTGTGTAAAAACTTCAGATCCATGTAAAAACAATGTACAGCACTATCTAGCTAAAACATTATTTATTCTAACTCTACCATTTTAGCACAGTAAGCGAAATATTATAAAATGTCATGACCACCACATGTCATTACCATCACGCTTGTGGTGACATTTCTATGGGGTGTCTGACTAAAAGAACCACTTTTTAAAATAAAATCTTAAATTAATGTATATCAAAAAATTTAGATTTTGACTTGCAGAAGGATGACAATTCAGGTAAGTTAGTTATAAAACAGTAATGTTGTGACATTTAATTTTTTAGTGACATTTTATTTTTGAGAAAAAGAAAACTCAGAAGTGCCCGAAATCAAATAAACGCCCAAATATAAAAACAATCCAGAAATGATTTTGCATTTGGCCCAAACACAATGACCTCTGTCTTCTTCTCATTGAAGTTTAAGAAACTTAGGGCCATCCAGTCCTTAATATCATGAAGACACGGCATGAGAGGCTCTATGGAAAGTGTGTGCTTCCTTTTCAGCGGGAAATAAATTCGGCTGTTGTCAGCGTACAGATGAAAAGAAACACAGTGTTTTCTCAGGATACACCCTAAAGGAAGAAGGTAAAGGGAAAACAGGAGGGGTCCTAACACTGATCCCTGTGGAACCCTATAGGACACTGGAACCGTGGCAGATTCAAAGCCATTAATGGCAACGTGGTCCTACCTGCCAAGTAAGACCTAAACCAGATTAAGGCTCTTCCCTGGATCCCCACCAAGCTCTGGAGCCTGGACAACAAGATCCTGTGGTCCACTGTATCAAACGCTGCTGCTAGATCCAGTAGGACAAGGACCACATGATCTCCAGCATCAGTGGCCAGGAGGTTGTCATTACTGACCTTCAGCAGTGCTGATTCTGTGCTGTGCAGTGATCTAAAACCAGACTGGAAGACTTCCAGAACACTGTGTTGGTCCAGGAACTGCCTGAGCTGCATTTGACCACTTTCTCCAAGACTTTTGATAAAAAAGTCAACTTGGAGATGGGTCTGAAGTTAGCCAATATGGTGTCGCCAAGGCCAGGTTTGAGGTTGAACAACCGCATGTTTGAAAATGGCAGGAACAATACCAGCGACCAGGCTGCTGTTAATAATGGTGAGGACCGTCTGGGCTATAGAGGGATAAATATCTTTGAAAAGATGAGGAGGGATGGTGTCAAGAGAGGAGCCTGATGCTTTAATCTGTCTGACAATCTCATCCAGGGATGACAGAGACACAGGCTCAAACTTATCAAAAACAGCTGAACAAGAAGCAGAAGCTGAAGGGTCAGAGGAGGGAGGATTAATGATGGCCCTTATTTTTGTGACCTTGTCGCTAAAAAATTTAAGAAAGGTGTTGCAGGACTCAGATGATTCTAACTTTTGACAGACCACTAACCCAAACAGACAAAAGAGATTTAGTCAAAGACGATGGAAGAATATTCAACAAGTCTTTTAGACCAAACGCAACCAAGTTCATCTCCTTCCTCCACATTTATGAACCAAACCCAGCATGGGTTGCTGGGTGGTATGAGCAAAGATACAGGCAGAGACCGTAAAAAAGGGGACAAACCTTCTGCTCATGTCACCCATTAGTTTCTGAGGAGCTAAAAATGAAGCCAGTTTGGCGGTCCCATTGTCGCCATCTTTGCCGTGTTGCATGTGTCGTCATTCCCGGAAATGACAAAAATGGGCAAAGAGCGGCCTCGGGGCAAATGATTGACAGGTGGTGTACTCTGGACTAAATGCTAACTGAGCTAACTGAAAACAAACAGGAGCTAACAAAGATTAGCCCCCTAAGTGGTGGGGTAAAAATAAGACATGCTTAAACTTGCTAGCTGACGAAAAACCACCATTATGCTACTCTGCTACAGCCTGAGACCTTAGCGAGAGCTAACAAGGAGCTAATTAGGAGCCACCAGTCAGCAGGCTGGCATCTGGTCTGCCACCTGTCAGTCAATAGGATATGCCCCTAATTATGTGTAATTTCAAGATTGAATAACATCTAAATGGACAAGTTATAAAAAAACAAATTCACCCCCCTCACAGTTGACATGAAGATAAACTTGACCTATTAAACCTAAAATGATTTTTTGAACCGGGCTGTAAACATATTTATTTCTGCTGTGAAGTTGGTCTTTCTAACATGGGAGTCTTTGGGGATTTGCTTTGTTTTGCAGCCCCCAGCAGATCAAGAAAGAACTACAAATATTTCCTTTTTCTGGGTTCTTCATAGTTGGCCACTGGAGGTTGCTGCTTTGATACAAGAATTCTTTATTTTTAAAACCAATATCACATCCTTGACAGTCTTATTTTACCCATGTATGACACGCACCTCCTCAAACCTGACATGAAGCCTAGCTACGAAAATGCAGCAGTGCGGAAGTACTGCCTTGTGATTGGTCAGTATGTGATTACAGGTACATGTTTCTGGATCTTTTCACTGAGAGTCGGCCCTGCTTCCGCCTGCAGATCAGGAGAAGAAACTGCAACATGCAGGATTCCTATGCATCCTTGTTTTCCAGGAAGTTTGAGTTTTCCTGGAAAATGATTTTTCCTCCCCTCCGCTTCGCTGGCGCTTCGTCGCACTTTGTCACACTTTGTCGCCCTTTGTCGCCCTTTTTCGCAGCTTCTTCTCCGCTTCATCTCCGCTACATCTCCGCTTCATGTCCGCTTCATGTCCGCTTCATCTCCGCTTCATGTCCGCTTCATGTCCGCTTCATGTCCGCTTCGTTGCTGTTTCATCGCAGCTTTGTCGCTCATACGTCACTGTTCCATCGCCATTCCATCGCAGCTTTGTTGTTGTTATGTCGCAGTTTCGTCGCCGCTTCGTCTCCACTTCGTCTCAGCTTCGTCTCTGTTTTGTCTTATCTCTGCTTCATTGCTGCTTCATCACTGCTACGTCTTTCATCATCTTTACTTTATCGCTGTAAAAAATATAAGCTACAATTATAGAACACCTCTCCAAAAGCTGGGGTGGGTGGAATTTATTAGTCTATGTTGTCTTAACTTGACTTGTACTGTAGCAGCTAGAAAGGTCCTGAAAATGTCCATGAAAAATCCTGGACAACAACTTCTAGACAAGAGTGGGAACCCTGAACATGATGCCGTAACCCTACACTCAAGTATATTAGCACATTATAGCAAAGTATAAATCTAGATCCTTTAATCCATCTCATCATGTTCAACTTCAACACCTGCTACAACTTCACTTTCTAAACTTTCTCCCTCTGTTTTCACCACTCAGCACTCTCCAATAACACAGCTGCTCCGCTGCATGGATGTTTTGCAGTGCAGTCGTGAAAAAAGCCCCTCCTCAAACAGCTTCCTGCCACAACAGGTTTGAGGTGTTGTTTAGGCTGTTTGCACCTCTGTTTGCATCCTTACACAAATTAATATCAAAACAAAATAAAAAATTTGTCATAACTTGACTTGGACTGTAGCAGCTAGAAAGGTCACACAATGCATTTACTGTAGTCAGCATTTCTCAAAATACACTTTGTTATTGATAATTCACGCAGAACACAACACACCTCCTTTGCTGTTAGGCATGCACGTCTATTTCAGAAATTTGTGTGAAGAGAAACTGAAAATAAATAGTTTCAACTCGATTATGTGAGATTGTTTGACATGAACATTTAATTTATGGTCAAATTTCAATTAATTGCACAGCCCTACAAGCTCTGCAAGTTAACATGGGGACACATGTTTTATGTTTCTCAGAACAAAATAGGTTTTGGTAGATCCCAGAACTTGATCATTTACAGAGCTGAAAGTACGATGAACTATGAACCAGATGCATGAGCAAAGGAACTCAAGTGGGTCCTGCAGGTTTTTAATGTTTCCCTGCTCCAACACTTCTGACTCAAATGAAATGGATCCAAGTGTTTACGAAATTCTGCACAATGACTCATTCATTTGAGTCAGGGGTGTTGGAGCAAGGACACATTGAAAACCTGCAGGATTGTGGCTCTCATGGGACCGACTTGAGAAACCCTGTGCTGGAGTGTTTCCTTCTCTTCTCACGCTCACAGGATCAGCACCACGGAGAGCGCCACAGATCTCAGTCCACAGACTCAGAAGAAAAGAACACTCGGTTCCTCTTCTCATTCAGTGCCGCTATGGTTTGAAATTACAATGCTGAAGAAATTCAGCCAACCTCTGCTTATGCAGAAATCCCAGCAGTGGTCAGTTCAGTCCATACAAATGAATAAGTACTTAAAATGCAAAAAATCACAACATTTGCGTTGCTGAAACCTTGAGAAGCCAAAAGAGACATTCTAGTTTATACCAGTTTGTTTAATTATTGATTGATCTGATACCACCAAAAAGCCTTAATCACTGATTATAACAAGGAAATTGTCTTGAAATGCAAGTTTTTATCTTGTCTTAACTTTTTTTTCTTTTGAAGATGAGTTATTAGGGTTGTAGTATGTTTGCTCAGAATTAGTCTTCTGTAAGGGAGACTTATCAGACTCCTATAAAAAAATAATCCTGCACAATCATCTTATCAGTCTCCAGGAGACAATGAGTTTTTTTCTTATTCATTAGAAGTGCACCTTGGCTTTTTCTTTTTTTGTGTTTTTTTTCCCATTTTTTATTTCGTTCATGTTCCGATAATATGAACTATAAATATGAATACAAATGTAGTATATATAGGAAAGGGAAGCAGTATATATATTTATATATATTGCATTATATTATATAAAGGTGTATGTATATGTTCGGGTATGTGTGTAATTGTCTGTATATGTATGTACATGGAGTCATGTATGGGTATGTGTTTGTGTTTATACGGTATGTATGTGTATGGGTGTGTAGTATGTACACATGTGTTTATGTATTTGTAGAGAAATGTTCATATAGGTTAACTATTTAAAGGAAGCCTGTTAGTATTAGTATTATATTAATGATTGATGGCAGGTTTTTGCTTCTGCCCACTCTTTTTGAATATGTCTGTTTTGATATTTAGATTTTTTTCTTTGTCTTTTTTTTCACACAATTCTAAATATCATTCATTCATTCATTCCTTCATTCCTTCATTCCTTCCTTCATTCATTCATTCATTCATTCATTCATTCATAAGTGGAGATCCACTTATAAATGGGGTGGAGCCGAACATCGGCTCCGATACTGACAAATTTGCTGGATCAGATATCGGATGAATGTGGCCTACCCAGTCATTTCTGTTTTTATTAATATTATGATAAATGTACACTTTATTTGTTAATTAATAAAATTAAGTACATTTATATCTGTGTTCATTTGTTACTTTTTTTTTTAAACAAGGCTAAATATTTATGCCAACCTTGATGCCTTCACTCAGTTATACTTTTCATTCATTCAACAGTAGTATCAGATCGATATCTGATATCAGCTGATACACTCAGCCCAGGTATCAGTATTAGATCGGTGCATCACTATAGATTTCTCCACTATTCAAACAAATTCTTTAATTTATTTACTATTAAAGAATATGAAACTACTCTATGTCACGCTGTCATGTAAATGTTAAATATAAATGTTGTTCGTAACTAGAAAATATAAAGTCAGCATTTTGTCATGTTTGCCCCCTGACAGCGACATTAAAGATCAGTGTTCTTTTTTAGAAAGTTGATGTTTTTGTTGAAAACGCTTTAAAAATAAACATGCTAAAGCTAATTAAACAGATTGAAGAGATTGGACTGAGAGGAAGCATAGAGAGTGAAAATGAGGTTTCTCTCCACGCAGGCATGCTGGCTTGAACGTCTTCTTCCAAAATGAGTTTCTAACCTAAACTCCCAAACCTAACCCTCCGTTCACCCCCTCCAGCACCAGTTTCAGCTTCAACTGTCCTTCTTCATCCTATTTCCATATCTGTCTTCAGTCACTGCTCCAGCATAAGCTCCCCCCAAGAACCCCTGTTCCTAAAAACACACACAGGCATCCCCATCTCCGTCTCATGCTTCATTCCCACCCCAGCCAGCCTGAAGCCCCCCTGCTGAGTTAAATGGAGTGTGCTGGCGTCAGGGGAGTTGTGTGTGCTCAGTTCAGCTCAGCTCAGCTGGGCTGCCAGTGTTATAAACTTGGTGTGTGATTATTGTCAGAGCCAGACTCCTCCACCCAGGACGCCTGCGCTGATGGGTACTGTGTCACCGGGTACAGTCAGCCATGGAGGGAGGGATGAGAGAAAGCAAAGGAAGGATTGAAACTAAGGCGAGAGAAGGGCGGGGAGAGGGAAGAGAATAATTGTTGGTAGGGGAGAAGAAGAAAGGTAACAGGGATTGAGGAAGGAAGGAGGGTAAAAAGATAGAGGAAGGGAAGCAAGCTGGAGAAGAGCGAGTCATCAAAGGAAAGAAAAAGCCAAGCTGAGCTGGGAAAGATGGATGTACATCTATCGCAGCAGACAAAGACAAGGGGAGACGCAGAGGGAGTGATATAAAGAAACAGAGACAGAAGAATAATGTGCTGGGAGTAGAAAGAAAGGCAGCAGGGAAATCAGCACTGGAGAGAAAAAGAAGGCGAGACCGGGAAGGTGGATAGAAAGAAAGCCGAGGAAAGAAATTAGAGAGAAATTTTCCAAGCGAGTGATGTGTGCTGTGATTGTTTTCTCTCTCTCTTTCCCGCTCTCTCTCTGCCTCGCTCTAAACGGTCGGGATGTGGCCTGTATCTGCCGGCAAGAAGGAACTCAATTTGGGACAATTTACTCGGCAGTCTCAGCCCTGATGCACCTCAGGGACAGAGAATAGAGAGAATGAAAGTGAAGGAAGATAGAATCAGCAAGTCGCACACACACACACACACAACGTGCGCCTGGCACACAATTGCTGCCGAGTAGATTTCACTTAGTTAGTTCTAACTCTCCCAGGCGGTCAATACGATTGAGTTTATAAGGCTTGGAAATGAAAAGCCTGGGATAAGGTTAGATAAACTCTGTGCTATTTGATTTCAGCCCACCTCTCTCAGAAAAACCCACACAAGACAGATGGCCGAAGGGGATACGATAAAATCGGGTAGTGCAAAGGGTCATAAGGGTGATTAGGACTGAATTCGTTGCGTGTTTTGACCCTCTCTCTGGACCCAGTGTTGGTGAATGCTAATGCCTCTGCATCATTTTTTAACAAAATATTTTCAATGAGAAGCAGTTAGCTAAGAGACTTTTAGTCAAAGCTTTGTAGTTCTTTATGCCCTGAGAGTTTGAGGTTTCGTAACCTGACAGCATATTGTGTTTCCATGCTGGCAGGTTGGCAGCCTGGAGGGTGTGTACACCTTGAGAGACAGCAGGGGGCGCCCTGACAGAGCCACCTTTGAGCACAGACTTGCGATTGCAGCAGGGGTAAGTGTTTCTAACTGCTTCCCAAAAATACAGTAAACACTTTGCAGAGAGAAATATTCCTCCAAATGTGAGGACGCTGACGTGAGTTGTCTGTGTAACACAGCGGGAAATAGATTTGGGACTCCGGCAAATCAGAGTGTTCAGCTACTTAGACGTGACTGTGTGATGCATTTAGCGTGGCCATGTCAAGGAGAATTCACACTCTGGCATCAATTCTGATTTTACCCAGCGTGTGTATGCAAATGGAAGTTCATTTGGCGGATGTTGCTGTTTTAATCAGGATCTTGTGTTGATTAGTGAGAAGGATGCAAGAATTAAAATGATAGCAATAATGATAAAAGATAAAAAAAAAAAAAATGGAGCCATGTGGTGAGTGATGGCTAAAAGTTGTTCACATTGCTTTTGTCGCTCATGTGCCTTTTGTGCTCGCCTCCCTTGCCACTTTTGAGCAAACCGTTCTGCATCACCCACTGAGCACACAATGGAGCTTCCTGACCGGGCTTCAGTTGCCAGGGAAACCGTCACCCTCTGAGACATCCCATGACAGCATAGGGTGAAGGAGGCGGGATGAGAGGAAGGGTTTGGAGACGTGGCTTTGGCCCTGTCCATTCTCCAGGGTGCAGCAGACCTCTGGCCCTTCCCCAACACGTCCTCTTCACTCACACAGCAAAAAACACACAAAGCAACAGCCTTTGCACACACACTTAAACACACACACACATGCAAGCAAAATAATAAATGCACAAAAAGGAAAAGAGAAGGAGCATTCCAATCTCTCTGATTTAGAGGTATCACCGAAATCAGTGTGCATGTGATTAATTGAAGTAATTTATGCAGTCTCCAGCGACTCCATGTATGGTTCATGATTTCATTAAACTGTAACTTTAATTACTTTTCTACTTTCGTAACTTTCGGTGGAAATAAATCTACATATTTGAAATGTCTCACATTTTGTAATGAGTCGTTCATTTGGTGGGTTGCACGAATAATCTCTGGGGAAAACGAGCATTTGAACGTTTACGCTGCTGTTACATCCTCAAGTGTCGTCCATTAAAGGCTTTTTGTCACATTTGTTTCATGTAAACAAACACTTTTACCTTCGAGGCAAGAAAAAATGATTAAAGCATCGCTTTATTTAGGAGATTAGGTCTCATTCTTTAAACTAATATAACATTTTTTTTTTTTTTTTTTGCATTCGAAAGCAGTTGATATTGTTGCAGGTGTATGGAAGATATTCATATCGGGTTATCTGCTGTCAAACCAATTACATTATGTTAGCTACAGCAGTTGGCTTTGTGCCAGCTCCTCAGCTATACTCTACCCACCTCTGACCAGGCGTCTGTCTTTACAAACCTGTCTGCTATTCTTTCTCCTCAAATCACACACTGTTCTGTGCATCTCATGGCATGGTTCCCTTTAAACGCTCACTTACTGCCTCATGCGAAAGCTTTCAGTCTGCGAGGTTTAGACACTTTGCTTTAGCTTAATGTTGCTTCACTGGCCTTTAAGGTCAGGTGTTTCTGGTTTGAGAAAAGGTTGTAAAACAGTTAAAATCACACAGGAATATTATACAGTTTGGTAAGTGTGTTTCTAAGAACAAGTCAGTGCTACTGTACATGGCTTTGTTGACTAAAACTACTCATATTTATTCAAGATTTCCATTTTTGGCCATGTCTGACCAAAGTTCTAATGCCTAATTGTTTATCAAATTGCTTTAAAATCACAGTAAAACACTATATTCTGTTTATGTTGTACTGTTTGCTGTCACATCTTTGCTGGAAACTGTAGCTGTAGGTACAGAAGCTCTTACAGATCAGTCAGAACAACGTTATGCAACATGTGATGCTGAATGAGCGAGCAACACAGACAAACATCTCTGCACAAAGAGGACGTAAACTAATGGACTCTTTCTGTTCACCTGTTACTTCCCTTCACAAAGCGCTCGGCCATCAAAAGCAACTTGAAGCTCAGTACCTTCTCAAAAGACATGGCGAGACTCAGTGGGTTGAATCATAACTGGTTCTTCCACCTGAGCTACATCCACCCGCAGTGTTCATAAACATGAGTTTTTAGTGACTCAAAACCAAAACCAAAAAAGGGAAAAACCCGAGATCCCCCTGAAACTTTGAAACATCAGATAAAACAAAAGGTGACATCATGGTGGCTGCATCTATATTTGAAAAGCACCTCCAACATCTGATTTAATTTCTTTTACAAACATACTGGGGAAAATAATCTGGGATGTTTTTTTGTGTTTTTTTTTTTTCTCTATTTACCCAGACCCAGAAAAAAAAAAATCGCAAACTTTGCCATAGTTATACACAATAATTATCTGATGAAATATCGGCCGATTTGGGTTCATTTCTTATCTGTCTGATTGGTACATTTTTCTGATAAATTAATGAAATTGGGGGCATTTTATTCAGGCAGGGTAGCCCCACAGCAGGCCAAGATGCGCAAGTTATGTGCCCATTACTTGTAGGACCCAGGCTTGGCCCCGTCACTGCCTGACTAATAATGAACGAGCATGTCTTTACTCACGTGGTTGTATTTCTCGGTCCCCGAAGATTTTGCAGCTCGCCTGAGCTTTTAGATTATCTCTGATATTTTAACGATTGTATTCAATTTTAAAATATGAACTTATCGGTTATCTGTTATTGGTATCGGCCATGAGAAGCATAAAATTGTCTGTTTATCAGTATCGGTGGAAATTTTTCTTATCGTGCATTGCTACTTTGCAAGACTGCAAAGGGATCCTGACAACTGTATGAGCCTCATCTGCTCAGCCCTTTTAATTTTAATAAAACATCTTTTTAGCATGACATGTAACACGTAACATCCTTTAAAGTCAGAATGAAAACATAGACGTATTTGATGGGTCTGATTTTGTCAATTTACAATTATTTTCCATTACAAAGAGCCTCAGATTCAATCTGCATGTTTAATTTACATGAATATAGTAATTTACTGGAAGTACATTTTCTCTTGTTTGTTGCAGAATTCTTGCAGAATTGAATGACTGATGCTTTGCTAATTAAATAATAGTCCACACCTAAGATGCATAATTCACTTTGGTTTAAGGGGGTTATATTAAAATACTGTATCAGAAATACTGATGCTTAAAAACAGCCCAGCATCACAAAGAAAACTACTTTAATCTATATAAGATAAATTCTTTAAGCGAACAATTTCGCTTGGATGGCAAATTGGACAGAAGAGTGGTGTACATCTTTTATCAGTAAGCACCATCAGCTGCAGCTGGAGCTCACAGAGCTTTGCTGCTACTACTTGGTTTACAGCACGTGCAAGCACACACTCAGAGAATGGAAGTCCGTTGGGGTTTCACAGCGGAGGATGAGGATGTTTTCCCCACCTCTTAATCCCAGCCGATGCAGCCTTCTCCAGCAAGGCAGCAGTCAGGTGTTGATTTAATCACACTGCTAATGACACAATTAAGCAAAGCTGGGGTTAATGGCACGCTTTAAATGTGAGGGTTCAGAGAAAACGGATAACATGAGATGCACATATGCACTTTCAAACCATTAATGAACCTTTTTACTGTTACAAACTCGAAAATGGTGCACTAAGTTTACAGAATAATCTTGCCCAGCATCATACCTTGTGCAGTTTCATTCGCAAACACACAAACATGTCTCTGACTTAACTCTGCACTGACCTTTTGCAAAATGTCTCAGGTACTAACCCCCTGCCAGCCTCTGACATACACACTCTGGCTCCTGCTGGTGTATTATGCGTTTAATACACACATACAGTAAATCTCTGTTAGCGTGTGTGACTCTAGTGGCTTGATTTGTTTTCCCCATCTTTCCTGAAGTTTAGTTCATCTGAGCCACAGCTGCAGCTTCTTCATGTAACCACTCAACCCCGGAGATACAAGCCTCTCAGATATAGTAGAAGTCAAATCAAATCTTATGTGAGGATTTTTTAATGAGGACAACATGATGCTAAGCCATTTGGTTAGCCTTTTCTTTGAAACGAAACTATATACTCCAAGTCCATCTCATTTTGAATAGTTTATTTAACTAACCTAAGGCTCACACAGATAGCAGCCAACCCTTTTTTTCTACTTGTGGACATTTTTATTGTTTTTTTTTGTTTTTTTTTTCTCTTTTGAAATTACAATTAACCTCAAGCAGGAAAGAAAAATAAGAGAAAGGAAAAGTAAGGGTGAATTCAAACCAGGATAGTCCGGGACCTCGGTCCGATTGGGCGGGGATTTCTGAAGCCTTTCGTTGCTTCGGTTTGCGTTAAAACTGGAGTAACCGAAACGGACCGAACCGCCTGGTTAAACCGCCATACTTACAACAACTGCTCGCTAGGGGGCGACATTCCCCAATACAACCACTGATCAATGATGAAGAAGCAGGAAAAAGAAGAAAAACCATAGAAAAACGGACTCTGTGATTAAAATGGAAATCTTTCTGCTTCTTATTATTTTCCTACTCCATCTCTTTCTTTTGAAGCGGACCAAACAACCCTAAGTTAGAAAAACTAAAACAGAATGTATAGTATAATAATAATATAACAATTGAAATATACAATTAAAGTTTAAAATAAACTGTAAAGAGAAAAATAGTTATTTGTGCAAACAGGCAGGTCTCATACTATATATATATTTACACTTGATTTAAATAAACACATCCACATTCATATTAATTTATAGACCAATACCTTCATGGAAATGTTGCTATACTGTAGACTATAGGGGATAAGAGCTTGATTCAGTTTTTAGTGGATTTATTCAAAGATTGGGTTGAACACCACATCCAGAAGCCATTATGTGAGTGGGCAGGGCAACACTTTCCCACCTATAATGTTGCTTGTCTGGCCAGAAGAAAAGTAGATCAGCATATGCAGCTTTTGAAGGTGGAGATGTTCATTTTCCTCTTGGAAGGTCCCAAAAAGAGCGAGCAAAGGGTTTGGTGGAATTTCACTATTACTAATTGTGGACAGGATTTGGAAAACCCTTGTCCAAAACTAGGACAGGTCCAGAACATATGGGTTAAAGCAGGATATGTCTGGAACAACATGGCCTTGAACATATGGACCCTGTGGAGACCTTAAATTATAACAGAGTGGTGAAAACAGAGGATGAAGAGTTCACTGTTTATTCAGCTTATTCTGTATGTTGAATTTATTCTGTATGATTTTAGCTTGGGAATATAAGCAATATAAACAAACTGTGGAATAAAAGTTATTCAGTCTTGAAATAATGCCAAAAAAAAGTGAATATGTTTACCAATCGTTGATTAACACATATTTTTGTGGTAATTCTCATGTATCCGGTCTGAACACTGCTTCTCAGCCAATAGCAGCCAAGACTGGCTTCAGCCATCTGCAGGTGTAGAAAAGTGAGCATAGTCATGTTAAAATAAAAATACAACCTCTTCCACTTCTCAGGCTTTTTGCAGTTAGACCTTATTGGTCCTGATCAGGTCTAAAAACAAGGTAAAATGGAACTCTGGATTACGCACCTGAAACATTTTTTTCTACTGACTAAGAGTAATCCAGAGTTCAAAGACAAATTACAGTCCTCCATGGAGCTACTTGTTGAACTATGACCCCTTTAAAAGCTGAAAGTAATTATTTTTTTATGTGACATTTCATCAGTTTCACATGTTATTGTGGAGGAACTTTGACCCAATTACCGTTTCTACAATATAGTTAGTTTTTATGTGTCATGTGTTGCGCAAGTCCGTTCTGATGCAACTATGCTAACTAACAGTGAGCAGAGCTGCCATTTTCAGAGAGAAGAGGCTGTATCCTTACAGCCTTCTAAACCAGTCATACTCTTTTAATCTTTTTCTGCCTGTCCTGTCATGAAGTTCAACATTCAACATGTAAACTGAGGCCTATAGAGTCAAAGATGTAGCTTTTTTTTCCCCTTTTTTCCCCCTTCAGTTTCTCTGAGCATTTCATGTTCTAACCTTAGGTTGAACTTGCTGGGATGTGCACTCCGAGGATGATTGGCAGCTGAGAGCTCTTCTATTTTGGAAATGACCTTTTAACCCTTCCCATATTGATCTGCAGCAACAGTTGTCAGGAATTGCATCATAATATTATAGATATAAAATCATTGCTTGTGTTTTTGCTCCTCTGTGTTGTGTTAACACAACTGCGCTCCAGACCAGCACACTCACAGAACTGTACTTTTTATAGAGGTGCTCATGATGATGAGCTAATCAATTAAGAGGTTTTGATTAGCGGCACCTGTTTGATACTGACCCTCTTCTCATCTGTAGAGGCATTACTTAATTTTTCACACATTTCTTGTGTTTAGACTTGTTATCATAAATAATTCTACAGTTTTAATATGTCAAGTAGAGTTCATCTGAAACTTTACCTGTTCAATTTTAAGATCTGGCAAGGCCAAGATCATTTTTTTGGTCTGATATAGCACAATGTCAAGAAAGTACAAGAAAGTGTCTTTATTTTACATAAATGTATGCATTATAGAATATCTGGCTGATAACATATCTATCCCACTTTCTGACAACAATCCCAAAGTTGATTTTATTCACATTTTACTTCAAAATGACATTTTCAAACTGTTAACTGTTGTACAAAACAAGACTTCTGAGTGATAGATCTCGTTTTGTTTTAAAGAAAGCTGTGCAGAGGCAAACTATTACAATGATTAAATGATTGTACTGTAAATGAATCACATGGATGTACTCAAAAAGAAGAAGAAAAGGGGAAAAAGAAACTTAATTAATTTATCGGAATCACAAACTTTAATTTTACAGCTATATGTCACTTAGCTTTGATTAAGCTTCTCTCTTCTTTCCAGAAATTACTCTGACATCTTGGATGAATTATCTAAACTATAGGTTTCTTCTCCAATGCAGATGCAAACTAAAGCCAGTTAGCATATATCTGCAATTGAGTGGATTATCATGGGTAAAACAAGAGGATATTACATACCTGTAAGCTGAGCCATCATTTGTGGTAGTGTTCTTACACATCTAAATTAATTTAGTGAAGATGGTTTGTCATTTCTTCAGTGTTTCCCCAATTATATCCTAGTCTACATTGTAGACTACTACGCAAAAAGACCCACCAAGTTATTCTTTTCATGTAAACTAATTTTAATTAATGGTAGAAATGGAGTTGATTGAACAGACGGGGTCTTTATGAATGATCAGAAAATGTCTGGACGATATGGAAAATGCAAATAACAGAAATAGTCGGTACATGTTAAGAGGCCATTACCAAACAAAATGTGTATTCGGCTCATATTCTTTGCTTAAAATCTATAAGAATGAAAATTCTCGTCTTTTTCTTTTTTTTAGCTGGCATACAGAGATGCCTCCAGTTTACCAGCAATCTAACAAGCAAACTGACTAGCAAGCTTGCAAACTAGAGGCTAAGCTGGAGTGAGAAATTCTGATATTTGTATATTGAAATATGTGGAAAGGACAGAATATATATGTATATATATACATATATATATATAGATATGGATGACCTGGAGCCAAATATATCTAAGACTATTAATATTGTTTTTTTATTTGGTAAATACCATTTACAGTGTAGTAGATGGAGGAATAAAAAAACCCACTTTTGTCTGTTTTAAAGTAGGATTACAAAAAGCTCTGTAAAGAAATGCCCATTGCATTTGTTTTTTTTTCTTCCTCTCCTTGTAAAGTCTTTTCTGTGACACTGATGCTTAACTTTGATTTGACCGTGCTATGAGCTTTTCTGTATTACGCCCACTGTATTTTATTTCCTCATTTGAACCCCTTTTGTGTCGATTGTTCAAACCTGTTTTTTGTTTTGCTGAAGTTAATGTAAGCCTTTAATGTTTTTAGGATACTCCTGTTTACTCCTCTCGAGAGTTGCTGATTCATTTATTTATTTGCTGGTTCTGATTTTGTTAATAAAAAAAAAGAAAAAATCTTGTGCGCAATGTATCCTGGGACAAGCGAGGCTGTGAAGGATACACTGCCAGTCTTTGTTTCAGGCCAAACAAAGTGCAGGTTTGTAGAGTGGATTGGGAGGCTCCTCTTGGTGCTTTTGAAATGGGACAGCACTTGACGCGGCGCTGTGACGTATGCAGCTAACGAATCCGCACTTCGAAGTGCGCAGCGTAGACCTCAGAATGAGAAACAGCCATAGCCTCAGACTGAAAAGTTTTTATAAATAATTTGTTTTACTGTTTCGACATCTATTATGATTTACAGTATATTTAGGCTTCATTCACCTGCATTTATCAAATGTAAAAGAAGAATCATTTAAGCTAGTTTTGTAGTTTGCTAACAAGCTATGAAGCAAACATGCTAAGCTAGCAAGCTAGAGGCAAAGACTGTGAGAAATTCTGACATATTTGTTTCTAAATAGGCTGTCAAAGAAAATTTATGTCACTAATTTTGGTATCTAGTTTAATATATATCGAAGCTTCATGTATAAGACATTTACAATGATAAACATAACAGATGGTGAGCTGAAATGATTTTTTAGCTAGTTTTCTTTCTTCCTCCCACCTATTCTTCCATTTGCACTAGACAGAAAAAAATTTTGAATTTCCCCTCAGTGCTTCCTCTCTGTTGAGGCGTTTGTGTCTTTTTTTATCTTTTTTTTTTTTTCCTTAAGACTCCAGTCACATCCGCAATCCCGTGGCCCTATAAGGAGCTTTCACGCCTTTTGGTTTGCTTTAGATGTTTAATACCCCCCTCTCTTTTGTGTCAGGGAGCCGGAGAGGCGTTAAGAAGCGCTGATAAACCCCACTTAGATCCCTTCCTGGCCCGTCACCCTGGCCTGCCGGGCCGCTTTAGCTGGGAACTGATCTGTGACGGCCTGCCACTCAAACTGAACACTTCTGAAGGCTGACACAATGGAGTGAGCAACACACCAGAGGACCTGAGGGTGGGTGGGGAGGGGGAAGCAGGGAGGGTGAGGCAAAGGAGGGAGAGAAGGCCAAGAGGTGCCCTAAAAGAAGGCTGGAGGAGGGCCAGAGTGTATCTGACTGTTATCTATTTCCACTTGCAGTTTATTCAGCTTCCCTCCTCCCTTCTCTTTGCTGCTTTCCACTGAGCTTACCCTTCTCTTTCACTGTCTTTTCCTTGGCTGTAACACACATACGTGGACACACACACAAACCCTCGCCTCTGTAGTTTTTTCTCTTTATGGTCAGGAAGTTGGTGGGTGGGTTGAAGATGGGAATCAGCAGTGCGGTGCAGCGTGTTGGTAATGATGGGTCATATTCAGTGCACAATGGGTCCAGAGAGGTCGAGTACCAGGTCGGGTCTGACAGAGCTTTAGGATGCACACAGCTGAGATTGACAGGCAGAGGGTGGGGTTGGCGAGGTGGTGGTGGGGGGGTTAGGTGGCCATTGCTGGTGCCATTGCCATCACTTTCTCATGGGGCTGTGGGTGGGTAGCAAAGCCCAAAATGTCAGCGCCAATATCTGTGCAGCTCGTCTCGGCTATCACACAGCTGCAGCTGCCTGCCATCCACCGCATCCACTCATTCATACAGAGACACTGGTGTCTCACGTGCACACACACCCACACACACACACCTGCACAGACGTTTTTCTCTTTCTGTTTTCCCTCCACCCTCTTCTTTCACATCAGCTCTATGAAGCTGTATTTGTGCACACACATCTTTCTCTGGGTGTTTTAAAATATGGTCACACAGGCACTTTAACTCTTTCCATCTTTCTTTTTTCTCCTCCTCCACAAATTCACATTGTGCCTCTGTCAGTTCCACCTCAGCTGCTCAATCATGTAAGTCTTCCACTGCTCTTTTTATTTTTGGACTCACTGTTTGAAAAGGCTTTTTCTGAAAAATTTGAGTTTCTACAGTCTTGCCTTTCTCCTTACGGTGATCTCAAACTTTGTTCTTTGTATTTCTCTCTATTTTCTGTTTTTTTGTGTGTGTGTGTGTGTGTGTGTGTGTGTTTGATTCGAAGGTTGCACCGGCTTGCTTTGTATTGCAACACATGTTGGGCAGAAATTAAAAGTGAGCTCATTCTTTTTCCTGATGTCATTTTAGTTACCCATTTGTTTTACTTGCATTACATTGTGTGTAGTTTGTGTCGTATTTTGGTGTGTGTGTGTGCCTATGTGTGACAGTTGGATGATGAATGTGCTGACAGTAGGGGCCGGTGTCATAGACAGTGTGGTCAATTGCACCTTCTCCTCTGAGTCTAACCTTGAGCAACACTCCCTAAAGAGAACTCAATCTGCCATTAAGGCAGATGCAAGCTCACACACACTCATACACACACACATTCCCTGTTGAGCATGTGCCATTAGTAGCTGGCAGGGTCTGGTTTGACAGAGAGCGATTAGCTCCCTATCATGTGTATTGATCACCTTGTACTGGCTGGTTCTCCTGAGGCGGGGCTGGAGGGTTTTAACAAGGCAGTTGGGCCAAAAACCTGCAAAGATATCCTCACACATCCATAATTTACACAGATATTCTTGTTTTTCTTGTATGTGGATTTCCATGGAAGCTATGTGTTTATTATATTAACTCATTTGCATGACTTTAGTGTTTGGAGATCCAAATGATCCACAGGTGTAATCTAAGATGGTCAGGACAATAGCAATGCAGACCAGTTGGATGTATTGAAAACTATCTCTGTAACTTTGCTTTTTATAGCCTCTTAACGTCTTGTGCTGGAATGCCACTGTTGCAAAACCAAATCTCCATCTGGGTGCTGCCTATTGATATTGAAACACCTGAAGATGCCAGCAGATAAACCACCAGAAGCAATCAGTAATGCTGAGAGACAAGTTAGAGTATGATTACAGGACACAAGAATAATGCCCAATTCCTACTCCTATTTTCATCCCTAGCCCTAGACCTTCCCCTTAGCACTTAAAACTCCATTTCAAGTGCAAGGGATTGAATTATTCCCCTAAGAAATGGGACAACCCTTCAAAATCCTCATGCATCCCCAACAGTCATCAGTGGCGCAGTAAACTGAAATTACGGCTATTTTGCATCGCCGTCCACATTGTCAATAAAGATTTATTTAAAAAATGCCATCTGCAGCAGCAATAGGGAGCCAAAGTCACGCCTCTTCCGGTGAGCCCCACATTGGATCTAAGAGACAACAAAACATGAATGGAAGTCAATGGGAGAAAATAATTATCTTATGGTCCCTGTGGCTCTCTGCCCTGGATTCCAGATATGTTGGACGTGGATTTAAATGAGAATTTTTCATACAAAGAAAAAACAAAATACCGCAAAGATTCTAGATTATTCTAGGTTTTGCTTGAAGCCTCTGTGTGGACTACAGCTTTTGTCATGCGTCACCAGCTGCCCGAGTATGCTAGCAAAGCGATTTTACTCCGGCACGTCACTGCTTTTTTTTTTTTTTCAAGATTAGGAAAAGAGCATGGATGGAAGTGTACTGACAGATTGAAAAACATGGCAGGATTTTTACTCAAACTATTTTACTTCTACTTTTTATACCTCTGACTGATACCAACATACCAGCCAATCCATGTTAACAGACCTTTGACCGTTTATAGCCTACAGCAATGTCGCCGACACTGGTGACCAATAACCAAGCTGAACAAGCTAGCTAATTGTTTATTACTTACCAATCCAATAGCAACAAGGCTAATTCAGCATCCATTTTGCCTCCTGTTCTTTCTGAGCTCTCTCACCAGACTGATGTTGACTCTTGTTTCTCGCTCCAAAACCTTTTATTTTCCTTGCTTCTTCTGATGATGTCTGTTCAGGTTTCTTTCCTGAATCGTCCATGGCACACGTCCTAAATCCGTTTGCTAGCATGCGAAGCAGTGCCGTAAAGCAAAATTCAGCAGCAACATCAAGAGGCAAACCCAGATGTAAAAGTTATATAGCGCAGTTTCTCAGCCTCGGGACAATGCCGGGCAGTGATGGCTCCGGAAATATGCATAATAAATGTAGGTGGGCCACCGAATGAACCACAAAAACCTATTTTTAAGGTTTAAAAGTTACATATTGCATCCTTAAAGGTACAAATCAAGTGTTGGGGTAAAATGAGTATTTCATGAAATGCTTCATTTAGATTACATTTCATAAGAAATACCTACATATCTACCAGACAGTGCTTTGGAGGATTTTAATGTGTTACTAAGAACTTCCTGTCTTGCTGGACTGCAGTAACTAAATTAGGCTGGAAGGAGACATGGCTTCCATCTCATTTGCATACAGATAATGGCATTTATTGCAGGGTAAAAAGAAGATGCCTGTTTAATGTTTTAGATGTTTAAATGACGTAACCTTAAATTAAACCTTCTATTCATCAATTCACTCAGTTGTCATACCCATTCTACCTAATTCAAAGTCTCAAAGAGGCTGATCTTCACAGCTTATTTATTCATTTACTGACGGAAAATTATGCCAAAATGCAAAAACACTGTGAAAAACTAAGTGCAGCCAATGAGTCAGTATGTTATAGAAGCACCTTTAGCAGCAATAAGTTGTGTTATCAGTCTCTGATACATCCTTGTAGAGAAGTTTTTTGCCCACTCCTCATTGTGATGTTGCTTTAATTCACTGAGGTTTGCTGGGATGCAAAGCTGTTTTTAAAGCCACCGCAGTGAATTTTTAAGGCCCAGATACAGGCATGGAGTCAAGTCACATTTCTTTTAGGTTGTTTATACGGTATTTTCACAACTACTGAAGGTAACACAGTTACACATGTGCCATAAAAGGGAATTATGCACCTAAGAATGACATGAAACCTTTTTTAACCCTCTTTTAAGATGGTTTTTACTCTACTCAAGGTCTTGGCCCCACACCCTCAGCGTGTTGACAGTGCATGCATGAAAATAGTTCTAACACACCTCAATAAGGCTGCAGTAGAGTCGGGCTGTAGCCTAAACTAACCTTCACCTGGAGTCAGACTGGATTCTGCAGAGTCTCATAAACATACGATAGGAATGATGTCTGTCACTATTCTCAAATGAAACTTACTGTAACCCGTGCATTAACGTGAATTGTGAGAATTAATATGAGAATGAGAATATGAGAATAAATGTGTATGAAAATGATTAGATTGAAAAAGTAACCACACAATAGTAATTGTTTTTTTGTTTTTTTTTTAAGAGAGTAAAAGTACTGAAATACAAATGAAAAATAATGAACAAATTTATAATATTATGTTTAAAGCCATTAAATGATTAAAAACTAGTTTGTGGTAACTAAAATAAACACTGATTAGATTTCTCTTGCAGATCCGTACACATGTCCCAGTGGCGTTCTTGGCTTCAACAGCTGTCTCCTCCGGGTAGTTAAGACCAGCTCCCAGCTTTTGTTAATTGAGTCTAATTGAAGAACATGAAGGGAGAATAAAGGCAGCAGGCTATTAGGACATAAAAGACTGCGGCCGCCTCTCAATAGTATTTATTTTCAACCTCTTCCACTCTAATTTAAGTGTAAGAGGACAATAGTGGCCTGACAGTGATATGTATGCTTATGTGTGTGCGTGTGTGTGTACATGTGTGTGTCTGTGATCTGTCGTTTGATTTACTGCGCCCACCTTCACAAGGACCAGCCTCTTATCAGATCAAGCTGCAAGCAGCAGCCTATGAAAGAAAGAGTGTGTGTGTGTGTGTATGTTGTGTAGAGGGACAGAGGAGTTTTTGTTGCTTTAACCTAGGACAATGGCACTGCAAAGGAGAGAGCAAGCGAGGACTCTTTGAACTAATGAAGAGGAAACCTTTTACTCTTCCCCACAAAGATGCCCAGCTCTTGCTGTACTATGGATTTCCTCTGTCTGCTTTTAGAAGTGGAGTAAAACTATAGAGAACATAATACTTTTTTTGCTCCATGCCTGTTACTTTTTATTTTATCATGTCAAATACAAAATCATGACATAAAGCCATACAAGGTAGAGGTGAAGCAGAAGTTTATCAGAATGCAGCTGCATTATAAGTGTTTTTTCATTAGGCTAAAATTAAAGTGGTTATCAGTACTTTTTGTTGTCATAATAAAAGACAAATATGTATACGTCCTTTACTAAAAAAAAAAATTACTTGTTGGGATTTCCAGGTTCACTGGGTGCAGAGGCAACACAGTCATTATAGAGACAAACGGGCACCACTGAAGGGAAGGAACCACAGGATGGTCAATGGTAAGTTTG
Source organism: Atherinomorus stipes (assembly GCA_023101725.1). Classification (NCBI taxonomy): domain Eukaryota; kingdom Metazoa; phylum Chordata; class Actinopteri; order Atheriniformes; family Atherinidae; genus Atherinomorus; species Atherinomorus stipes. Next base: position 43,150 of record JALJCO010000416.1, read on the forward strand.
AACTGAAATATTTTTGTGGTAAATCTTTGGTTTTTTTTTCACTTTTTTTCATTTTTTTCCCCAGACTTACTTAGTCCTTTACTACCTAATATGTCATGTTTAATCTTTTCTTTGACCCCTATCATGCATTACTGAAATAGTCTTCAAACCTTTTTATATAAAGTTCTGTAGATACTGTTTGTTACCCAGTGACTTTAATGATGTTCTAAAGTGAAAAAAGTCTCTAAGGAGGCACTATTTCTAATGATTCCCTCAATCAGCCTTTTCCAAGATAATTTCAGAGGGTCGCCAAATCATTCTGTAACTGGCTGGCTGGCAAGCCATATACATTTTTGAATATTTGATTATTAAACCCATCACTTACACACAGGGATGTATATCGTTCTTATTTTATCAATACTAATACCAATATTGATATTTCTTATCTGTACCGCTATTTATCAATACTCCTATAGATACTACAACGTAATTTAGAGTAAACAATAAAGAGATTACAAGATGTTAAAAGACCAGTGGTGGAGAACACTTGTTCAGATGGTGTTGAAGTGGCCTGGACGTAAAGGCAGGTGAAGGATAGTTGTGAGAATAAGGGAAGTGTGTCTATCTTACTCCATCACCATGATTACTTGACAGTTATATGATTATGCAACTGTTCTGCAGAGGTTCAAAAAGTATCGTTAACAGTTTTGTTTGTCCAGAATCTTAGCGGTACCCCGATATCATTAAGATCAGTAACTGGTACCAACCGGTAGTTGGTATACATCTCTACTTACACAGAAACTGAGATTTTAGCCTTTTTATTTCTGTATACTCCAGAAAGACCAAATAGAAATGAATTCTTATCAGTTAAAAAAAAAAAAATTAGGTTTATTTTTGTAATGAGGAGGCTGTGGCCTAGACTGATTAATACCTTTTATCATGATGTGTATAATCATAAGGCAGGTTCACTCAAACAGCCAAATGTGTTTTTTAGAGTCAGCAAGGTTGCATGAAGTGGATGGAGGAGAAAAGGTGCAAATTAAATGTAGGAGACTTGAAAGAACTGTATGGAACTAATTACACTCCAGCACCTTTATATTCCAGATCTGTAAAGTAGTTGGTGTGACTAGAGGTAGAAGTATCGGTAAGGACGGACACACACACAGTCCTAACAACCTAACAACATATAGTTCCTGGAGAAGATGCGACTAGTCGACTGAGTGTGGAACAAATCGGGTAAAGTGCCAGTTATGATGCATAGGAATGAAACACAGATGAAAACCTCAGACAACAGCTGTACTGGGCCGTTGTCACTATTTTCACATGTGGTTTTGCTCCATCAGTACCAACCAGGTCTTTGCCCACTTTAATGATGCCTTCATGTGGTGTGGGAAAGATGATCCTTTCCACTTGTGAAGTGGAAATTACCAGTGTGTTGTGTTCAAGTGATGTTGTAGCAATGAAGTGAAACACTTCTATCCTCGACTGGCTGCTAGCTAGAATCTGCTCCTAAAAGGTAAAACTGAACAATGACTGGAATGAAACTAAGTTGAAATGCTGGTGTTATTAAAGTTTTGTATACTACAGCATTATGCAGTCTACAAACTTACCAACTAACAGCATAATTTAAATTTAATCCTGTAAATCTATAAACTATGCCAAGTGGGGTGATCGGCCGATACTGGCAAAAAAATGCAAATATCGGCTGGCCGCCGTATCGGCCTATCCTTACTTGTTACTGACACGTTTTTTTTATTTTGCAACATTTTAAAGTGTTTCCTAATTATTGTTTTAAAAAGTGCTATATAAATAAATATAACGCCATTAATTGCAAAGTCCCAACACAAAGTGCCTGCAAAATAAACACATATTCAAAGCTATAATACTACCTCTTGTAAATGTATTGTGATTTTCACAGGTTTTGGATAGCTCCTGCAGACTAAGTGTCACATGAAAACGTGGTTTTCAGTGTGAGAAGTAAACACTAACACCAGAGGAGTTTTCAAGCACTTCTATTAAACCTATTTTCATTAATCTTTGAAATTTGTTTTCCAATCTTGTTCAAAAGGCATTATGTAGTAGGAGCAATTTTAATATCATTATGTTAATGCTGTACATTTGATAAGACTGTCAGAGGAAATGTTTCCTCAAGTTATTCTAATCTAGCAAAGGAATCAACTTAATTTTGTCGACTCTTAATTTTACTTTTAAATCAGTCCATCTTATTATCAGTTTGTTGTTTGGTGTTTGTTTCTGTACACAGAGTGCTAAACAGAGCTGTAGCAGAATACATCTTTGAAATAAACTAATTATAAATTCCCAAATGTCTGGTTGCAGGAAGAGGTAGGAATTTATATGATTTTATTGATGCCATTATTGATTCTGCTTATCGATACAATCTTAACCAGTTCCCTCATCAATTCTCAACCACGGTTTCTATGGAAAAATAAGTACGACTCTGGAGGTTTTCACCATCAACATCACAGTTTTACCATCCGTACTGGATATTTCATAATGCTAGTATATTTGAGTAGTATTCACACTGTGCATATGCAAAGCATGAAATATACAGCATTCTTCAGAGGAAATTCTGGTTAAGTATCAAGATATTTTAGCATGTTGCTTATGTTTCCACCCCTAATTGTGATCATCATTTTACAGACGTCTCAGATTATACAGCTACAATCCCCTTCGTAAAACTTTTTCCTCTCTGCCATGATGCCTTTTGTGTTCAACAATGCAAAATGTGCAGGAGTGACGTATGCAGGTTTCTCTCAGTGGTGAAATCACTAAGCCCAGAGACGTACAGTTACAGTCCTTTGGAAAGTTTAGAACAGGTTCTTAAGTGTGAGCAGTTTTGATTCCCACCTGCCGTTACACTCTCAGAAAACTAATAACCGTATTCTGAAGACAATAGGTCACACTTTTTCCTCATAATTTGGCTTTTCCTGCAGCTTATATATAAAATTCAAACCAAAAATACTTTGCAGTAGATAAGGGGTTCTAGGTAAAATACATTTCACAAGGGGTACTGTAGGAAAAGAGTTGAGAACCGCTGTTGTAGACCACATAGCCCTCTCATATACAATACTGGTTTTTGAGGGTGCAAACTGCACAGTTGGGGGTTCAACAGCAGTACAATTGAGGGTACCGTTTGATAAAAAAAAAAGACACTCCATGTTGTCAATTTAATACTAACAACCATTAATACAAGTCCGTGCTATTCAAGACGCATAAGCTCTGTTTCAGTGTTTGTCATTGTACTTTTGTATAATAATAGCAGTTGTTATATACAAAACCAGCATTCTCTGAATTATGCAAAAATGATCAAAGATAGTATTACGCAGTTACATACTGTCCCTAAAATATATCTTTATGTCTTAATTTATGACAGAATCTGTATTGTTTCCTTTAGGATGCTAATTGATTTCTGCCCTCCCTAAAATGTGTGAGCGTAAAAATGGATATTTTATTTAAAGGAAAGATGTCCAGAGTTTCCCCCTGAAAATGAACGCTATAGACTTGTGCAAGAGAAATCAGTCTGTCCACACCTTTGAGCCTCTACTCTCATGTGATGGTGAGTTTGAATGCAACTCCCTCTCCCCTGTATGTAATTTGCTTTTTCCCTTTGTTTTGGTGTAGTTGGGACGTTCCTGGGCGGATATTTCTTTATATACTGTATATGTTGCCAGCCAATGACAGAGCTAAGGGCATGACGCGGTGTGGGGATAAGCTCATGATTGGAGCAAACGCCAATCACTCGAACTCTCAGGGGAAGAAAAACAAACACAAGCAAAAAAAAACAGTGGATACAGCTAAGAAAAGATAGCACTCTGCAGTGAAAAGAGCTTTAGACAGTGCACGTTGGAAAACCAGGGTTAATACTGGTTTGGTTTTACCTGCTTCTGAGCTTTGAAGCTGAATAGGCTGAAAAGCGATGCGGCCATTAGCCCAAGGGGAGGGGCACTAAGTTTGAATAGTGTTTACAAACAGAAATGGGGAGGAACTCCGGACCTTTAAGGAACAGCTGATGTTAAGTTTAGTTACAGTAAGAGTTTCAGACATGAGGTCCGGTCAGTCAAGTCCCTAGGACAAAGTGTGTTTACTGTACAAAAGCTTTTAGAAATGCCCTTGAGACATCATTGTGACCTTTACGATGGTAAACCCCTTTGATGAGACTGGTACTACAACGTCATAGCCTGTTTAAAATTGACATCATACATGTATGTGTGTACCTCATACACGTGTGCATCCTGTGCAATGGTGCGTGGTGTTTGGAAGTGGTGGCTGTGTTTGCAGCAGGATGCGCTGGCTCACGTCCTGCTGCAGTATTCTCTGGCTGTCTCTTTGTGTGTAACCGTCCTCACAGTGTTGCTCAGCCTCTGCTCTGACAGATGATACAAAAGCGAGGGAGAGAGACAGAAAGATGAAACAACAAGGAAATTCGTGGATGAGCTGCAGCTGGGTGTTTATTCTCACACAGGAAAGAGGGGAAATGAACACTTGTATGTTTTGGCACTGCTTATGTTTCTTATGAATATTTTTTTTCTTTTTTTTGGGGGGGGGGGGGGGGTAATCTGCTGATATTAAAGCAAATTAGGAAAAATTAAGTTATACAGCCATATTTATTGTTTTTCTTAGCAAGAAGAATTCTGATCAAATCTCTCAATTCTATTAAAGCAGAAGAGACGGATGTAACCTTTAATTGTAAAATTTACAGTTTTTTGTAATCTTTGAAATGTGTAATGGATGTCCCTCCGTTATATTTAAACAGAAACAAATAGTAGCAAACAGTGGGTGTGAAGAATAACCAAGAAATCAACAAATGTTGAAAATGCTGCATAACTTCATTTTTTAGATTATTTGTCTTATTGTTAGAGAATGAGGTGCTACAAGGAATTATTTTTAAATAATGGTTTTCTCTGTTTTTTAGTGCAGAGTCACTTTGTTGTTTCCCATTTTAGTTCAAATGTTCCTTTCTTTGGCTTTAGCCATATTTACCAGCACACACATTTCACCCAGTATAAATCTCTCCCAGTTTACCTGGTTTTGATGGTATCTTTGCTTTCTGTGTCAGTATGTATATATCTTTTGTAATCCAGGTGGATTTGAACATAATCAGATCAGATCGTGTAATACATTATGCTCGCAACAGGAGGACGTTTTTATAAGGGATAAAAGGTTTAAAGGTAGTGAGAATATAATATTCTAAATTGTGCATGTAGCAGCTTAATGTTTTATTATCTATGCAGGGGGTTAACGTAGGACTTGGAATTTATATGTTCATGGTTTGTCTTTGAAGAATATAAAGAAATCATTCTTTGTTTTTATAGACTCATTATACAGAAGCTGCTTTGTCATGCGACTCTTGATATTGTTTGTTTTGGTTCTCTGTTCAGTTTGAATCCTTCTGTTCAGCATAAATAATCCTCAAATTTGTTTTATGAGCCTCTTTATACTTGTAAACTTGTCGAGGCCTTCACATTTAAGCAGTGCATATTATCACTTACACATTTTGTCATTTTTTGTTTCATTGCAGTGTGTTACAGTATGTTGCTCATACTGATGACACTGTTTTACATCCAGTTTTAAAGTGCTCATGACACTATCTTGACTTTGTGTTATTTTAATGTCAAATCTTACTATGATACACTGAAATATAATTACAAGCATTTGATAGGTATGTAAAACTTTTCCTGACAATTACGTAAATTCTTGCAACAAGTCAGTATTTGCTTTGTTTATCATTCTTGTTCAAGACTTCTGTATTTCACCCCTGGTATGCCAGTTTACCGGTAATCGTTACATAGTATGCTGTCAGTAAGCTCCTGGGCCAAATGCTGACTGATGACAGACCATTCTTGCATAATAAATGCTTGGAGTTTGTCAGAATTTTTAGGGTTTATTTGCCACCCACCTCTTGGGGATTGACCACAAGTTCTCATTGGGTTTAAAGCCCCGGTGTGTTAGAATTACTCCCATTAGGGTGCGCTAATTGCATTCAAACAACAAGGTAGTGTTCTCCAGCGCGTGGCCATTTAAGCATGTTATTACCACTACTGAAGCTAAAGCTAAAACCTGTAAAGCTGACAGGCCATATCCATGGTCACACAGTATAAATTTACAGCATGTCGGTAACCCTCAGACACAAAACATTATGCTTAACTTTATTTTTTCATACTTTATTTTTTGGTAAAGCCTTTCCTTAGCTGAAATGCACAAATTCTATTTGTTAGCGTGCATATTTAGGGTTATTGTATTTTCAACTTTGTTAATGGTTTTCTTTTGTATTGACTGTTCTCTTTTCTTTAATAAACGGTGCTGGGGGAAGCCAAGTGACACCTGGGGGGCAGCGTGAACACCAGGCTCAGTAAAGAGCACAGGAAGTACCTGGGCCCAAACCAAGGGGCAAACTCCGCCTCAGAACAGTGAAGCTCGCTTGCTTGTTGCAAATAGTGTAATCCTCCCTTCATCCGCTAGGGGCTGGCTCCAAGAGCGAGCAAATCCCCATAGACTCCCATGTTAAAAACGCCAACTTCACAGCAGAAATAAACAGGTTTACAGCCTGGTTCAAAAAATCATTTTAGGTTTATTAGGTCAAGTTTACCTTCATGTCAACTGTGAGGGGGGTGAATTTTTTTATAACTCATTCGTTTAGATGTTATTTATTCTTCAAATTACACATAATTAAGGGCGTGTCCTTATGACAGACCGGAAGCTCCGCCTGCCGACCGGAGGCTCCTAGTTAGCTCCTTCTTTGCTCTTAATAAGGTCTCAGTTTGTTACAGAGTCGCACAACGGCGGTGTTTAGTCAGCGAATTGCAAGTCTAAGCATGTCTTACCTTAACCATGCCGCTTAGGAGCCTTATCTTTGTTAGCTCCTCTTAGTTTCGTGTTAGCTCAGTTAGCGTTTAGCCCACAGTACGTCAGCTGTCAATCATTTGCCCCGCGGCCGCGCTGTGCCCATTTTAGGATTTTCCTGGAGTGACGACGTACGTGACACGGCAAGATGGCGACGGTAAGACACGCCCAACTGGCTTCACATTTCTCTATTCAGAAGAGACCGGAAGCTACGTCCAGTAATTATATACAGTCTATGGCCCAAACCAAGGGTCACTCCCTGGGGGGGGATCATTTATCTTTTTTCTTTAAAAACATTTAAAATGTAGCATATTTCTTTTGAGTTATAGTTAAATGATCTAGGGAATTCTTTTGGTGGCAATTTGGAAAAAGCATTTCGTCACGCAGTTTTTTTTGTTGATTTTGTTAGTTTTTAGTGTTGCGACTGGTTTGATCAGCCAGCATTTACATTCCCCTTGTTTGTGAGGTCAGTTTGGTTCTTTGTTGAGTTCTTTTTGAACAGTTTGTTTGAATTAGCTGAAGTTACCCATAAAACTTAATTTTGGTTTTGTTTTGTCGACCTCTTTCAAGGACCCTGCTTGTTAACTTATTTTGCTGGGTAAATAAAACCCTTTTCTTTTTGAAACCACCTGTGTCCTCATCCTTGACCAGCTCCGTCCCTCACACGGCTACCACATTTGGCGATACGATACAACATGGCAACCTTCGGTTGGGTGTGCTGCCACCTTTGTACTAATAAATTGCTCATTGTAAGCTATGAGAATGCTTTCATTTGGATGTGATAGTGCTTAGACTTCAGTAAAATATGTACTTGTGAAAGCAATACTTGATTTTTGCCAATAAAAAGCCAAATTAGTTATGTACTGGACCTTTATGGTCTAGGGAGTTTTCTGGCCATGGACCCAAAATTTTTATGTTTTGTTCTCTTGACCATTTAGTTAGCACTTCTGCCTGATGGCAAGTTAGGCCATCATGCTGGAAAAGGCACCATTTGTCACCAAACTGTTCTTAAATGGTTGGGAGAAGTTGTCCTCAGAGGATTTTCTGGTACTATTCTGTAGCCGTGTTCTTGGGCAAAATTGTGAATGAGCCCCCTCCCTCGGCTGAGAAGTAATCCCACACATGAATGGTCTCAGGATACTAAACTGTTGGCATGACACAGGGCTGATGGTAGGGCTCACCTTTTCTTTTCCAAACAAGCTTTTTCCCGGATGCCCCAAACAATCGGACAGGGGATTCATTAGAGAAAAGGACTTTACCCCAGTCTTTAGTCCAATCCCTGTACCTTTTGGAGAACACCAGTCTGTCCCTGATGGTTTTCTTGGAGAAAAGTGGATTCTTTGCTTCCCTTCTTGACACAAGACCTTCCTCCAAAAGTCTTTGCCTCACTGTCAAAGATGTCAAGCACCACCATCATTTCAAAGCATCCATCCTCTTATTCTAACACAATCAGAATGACAGGCTAGCTGTTAGATGTGAAATGTTAGCTGGTCCTTGCAATGAAAATGTTTTTTTTTTTGTTGTTGTTGTTTTTTTAAAATTAAATTTCATGGCAAAAGCGGACTTTGTGATTAATTACAATTCATCTGGTCTCTCATATTCTGCAATATATGCAAATTGCCATAATAAAAACTGAAGCAGGACTGTGTGAACATTAAAAGTGTCATAACCTGGTATTTTACGTACATAATCCTTATTAAATTATCTTCAAATTCATTTTTTTATCATTGTTCTGTGGGAGGAAAATTTGATAAGCTCATTTTCACCTCTTTTCATCCCCCACTTTTTTTCTTGCGCGGGTAAGCACGAGAATTAGACTAGTCTGTAAGCACATTCACAAAGCAAACATCACAAACCAAAACAAAGTTTACTTGGGATGGACCGAGTGAAGGAAAGCGATGTCCCAACAGAGAAAAACGTGATTGAAATGCAACGTTACGGTTGATGGAGAGAGTAAGCGGAGTAAAAGGGCTGCACTCTAAAAAACATAATGAGCAGAAGTTACTCCAACAACAGCAAGATTGTAGCTTGTTTAGCTAAGTTAGCTAACATAGAACAAAGAGTCCACACTCAAAAACGAAGCCACTTTCAGACTCCGGAGTTTCCGGCACATTTTAACTGAGGTCCTATACCAACACACGATTTAACATGAAAAAGTAGGATTTTCTGGTGATTACACCTTTGATATTTCTGTCTTTCTCAAAATTTTTGGCCACAGCTAGAAGTCTCAACATGTTGGTGGCTGTTGCTCCAGCAAACGGTATAAAAACTGAAGAGTTGTCCTCACAGCGTATCGCATCGCCCCTCTGAGCCAGCATTCCACCATGTTTGCTGCACACAAGCTGAGAGCTATGTTGGTCCAGAGTGTAGATGCCTGGGTGATACTCTTGTGTAAAGGATTCTACCAACGCTTCGTACAATTAAGATGATAAACAAGAAAAAAAGGACACATTAGTTTTTGAAGATCCCTAGTCTGAAAAAAATAAAAAAAATAAATAAATAAGTAGAGTAGATTACTGAAGTGACAAGGGGGCACTGAATGGCTTGGATAGCTGCAATTGGAAGGAAAGAGACTACATTTGGCCAGTGTTGGGAACATTACTTTAAAGACGTCATTAATTATAGTTACTAATTGCTTCTCCAAAAAAGTAATGGCTTTAGTAATGGAATTACATCTTTATAAGAATAACTAATTCCTTGGAAAAGTAATTATTTCGTTACTTTTTTAATGTTCCCTTTGACTTCACGCAGCTTTAGATTTACCTGTATGCTGAATTATTCATGATGAAAGTGAATATTAGATTTCACTAATGAATGAAATGGGAAATTTAACAGAATAACTAACAGAAAAATCTTCCTGTAGCTCCATCTCCTCCTCAGGAGGAGAGGAGCTTTAAGCCTACATGCTTATAACAGCTTCCAGCCACCATGACAAAACACGTAGTTTCTAATAAACATCTCTCATCACATTCATGTCTTTTATCTCTGAGGGAGAACTGATATTTGTGATTCCACTTTATGATTCTTCTGTTTTCTCTGGAGTCACCGTTGGTAGATAGTGTGTGTGTGTGTGTGTCGGGGTGTGTGTGTGTGTGTGTGTGTGGTTGTGTGCGTGTGTGCAGCTGCACACATTGACTCAGGTTTGCAATGACTATAATCAATCATCATCACTGCTTATATCCACCGTTCCCAGTCAGATGAAGATGATCCAGGGTGCAGAACTACCGTGTATCTGCGTCTTCAGCATTAACTATGAACTGCATTCATGGACAAGGGAAATAATTCAGGGAAACTTCTGGATTGAACATGTGATGCTGTTTTCTACTTATACTGGATTCATACTTGCGCTGCGTCTGTGACACCGTCACTGCCGCACGCCCTGTCTGCAGACGCTCAGGGCTCAACAGGCACCCAGCCAGACACGGAGCCGCTCTCCAGGTTTAACTGTATCACTCCGCCTCCTCTCCGCTGGAGCAGCAGCATAAATAATATAGTCCCAACAAATGTGAAACTTCTGTTCACCAGCATAAAAAATCTGATGTAATGAGAGTAATGCTGTCAGTGACGGTCAGTAACGGTAACAGCATTGTCAATTTAGAGCCTAAACAATACTACATTGCATCTCCTGCGAGCATGCCGATGCACGTTAACGAAACTACGGAAGCCACAGCAGACGAGATCGCGCGTTCTCTTTTTCTTTCTTTTTGTTTTAAATCAATATCCAACCCCTCTTGGACCCTCTTGTGTTTGTCCTGGTTTGTCTGCAGCTCTGGCGCTCTTAGCACAATGTAAACAGCAAATTTCTTCTTCTATGCTTGCATTATCGGCAGAGTAGGGTCTCAATGCCGAGGCTTCCGTAGTTTCGTGAACGCGCATGTGTGTGCTTCGTGAAAGTAAGATGTACTACTGTTTAGGCTCTAAAAATATACTAAATGACGTTGTTTCGAGTAAATTCTGGATGCTACCCACTCAGGACACTTGGATTACATCGGACGAGCAGTATGGAGGAATATTGACAAGTTTTTGTGGACTTTTATGGACCTTTTTGGCTCGGGCCCCGGCGAACTCCATTATATGAAAGTTGGGGGGGAAAGAGAAGCCTTCCTGATCGCCGGCTGCATTTGAAATATTAAAAAAGTGCTCTAGAGTCTTGCTTACCATGAGGGTAAGTGGAAAATAAAGTTACATCATTCTGTGGGTGAACTAATCCTACACACCGTCATGTCCTTAGCTCTGTCATTGGCTGGCGATATAAACAGAAATCTCCCGGCCAGACGAACACAAAGTGAAAGGGCGAATTACAGACAAGGGGAGAGGGAGTTGCATTCAAACGCACCACTGCACGCGAGTAGAGGCCCAAAGGCGCGGTTTGAGACGCATTTCACTTGCACAAGTCTAACGTTTATTTTCCGGGAGGGAACTTTGGACCCTACCTTTAATATTATTGTTTATGTTTTACATTCTACAAGACACAATGTCTTTACAGACTGTGACAAAACTGTATGTGCAATCTGTGTATTTGTTTTACATGAGTGCAGAACTTAAAAATGCATGAAGACTAAATTATCTCAACATCTATATTTGAAACATACTCATAAATATTTGTGTGAAAAGTTTAAAATTAGCTCAGAAAAGCTTTGAGATATTTATTAATTCGGCGATATGTGCGGAAATTTCTTGAATAGATAAAAACATGATACTGCTGCATGTTGTGAATGAAGGATGCCAGTGAATGCAGCTTGAGGTTTAAAGAGATAGAGGTACAGGCCTTGATGAGCTGGAGACACTTCCTCATACAGTGAGCCAAGCTGTGCTACAGTAATGAGATGCTAACAATATGCTAATGACATGGTAATCTGCCAGCAGTATTCCACCTCAGTGGTGAGAAGAGTGATCCGCTAGGGCCTTTACTATTGGTTGGAGACCAGGGATGTCCTAAAGTCAGAGTTCAAGACGAGGAAAGAAAAACTACATGCACACATACACATATGATAGATCTGTGTGCTTGCAGGTTCCCAGAAGACGGAGTCTGCAGCTGACAGCCCAGCCGAGGAGAGAAAAAGTGACCAGTCCCTCACCTTCAATGACCCTCTATGGCCCATGCAGTGGGAACTGGTGGGTATAATTATGTGTGTGTATGTGTGTGTTGGTGTCGTCATTGGTCTTATCTGGAAGTCTCCTCTCTCTTCTTGTCTTCATGTTGAAGGATGTTCCTCTGACAGGCATAAGTCAGGCAGGCTTTCATGTGTGACTGCAGAGAGAGACAGAAGATGAAGAGATAAGGAGAGCATGGAGAAAGAAGGAGAGGAGGTGAAGGGGGTTGTCCATGTTGAACTGAGACAGATGTCTGGGATTGATGAGCCTCGGCGTAAAACTGACACACAACTGGGCTGCAACAACATGACATGCTCATCCCCTTAGCTGTCTCCTTCACACTGTTTGGCCAAAGTGTGTTTGTGAGGACCAGCAGGACGAGAGCAACAGTATATTTAGAGGGTATAACGTTATTTCACTGCAAAAAACTGCCAAAAAACAGTTTTATCACAGACTGATTGTTATTAGCTGTATGGCTTTTTATTTTCCACAATAATAACAATTAAGGATATCAGCTGGCTGATATCCTTAATTGGGGCGATATTTGCTTTTTTTTGCTGGTATCTGCATTGGCCGATTAGGCCTGGGCAAAAAATAATTGAATGAATGGATTCACATTTTTTGTTGCGGGCGATTTAAAAATAGGTAAATCAAATTTGTTTTTGTGTAACAGTGCGATTTTGGCTCCCCGAATCTTCCGAAAGTGTAAGTTTCACATTGCGGTATGGCAGGCGACAACAGCAATGTCATAGCACACACAAAACAGCTACAACAACAACCTGGCTACCAGTGAGAGTACAAAGTGTGACTTAAAACACAGCTGGGACTCTGATTCCAAGAGGGTGTTCATGTATTTATTTCTTTATCCCTAAAATGGAGGTTACATTTGTCTTGTTTTTGATAAATTAAAATTAAAATTTGTGTTCAGTTGTCTGCCATTTGTACTTATTGCTTTCCTTAATAAGAAGGGGGGGGGGGGGGGGGGGGGGGGAGAGATTATAAATAGAATTTTTCAAAAGAATCTGAGATTTTATTTTTTATGGCCGATACGTTGGTGTGTTGGCTGGTACCCCCTTGGCACAATTTACAGAGAGGCATGCGGCAGTTTTATTACAAGTTTAATGTTTCTATTTAATATTTGTTTACAATTGCACTGTTTCTCTTTTATGCATTTATTTGAACTGCTTTGTTTCTTTTTTTTATCTTAAAAAAGTTTTCAAAATTAGTTTTCTATGTCTCCTTAATCATATTAATTTTGGGGTCAAAAGCAGTGTATCGGCCCCAAATACTGGCAGGTTTTATCGGCCATCGGTTGATGTTGATGAGAAAATACCAGTGTCGGTTTTGGCCCTGAAACATCTGTATCGGTAGATCCCTAATTATAATGAAACCTAACCAAAATAAATCTGGTACAATTAGCTCTTTATTTCTATTATAGCTTGTGTAATCTAATTAATGATAGTGTTCCCAAAGCCTTTTTGATCTTTATACAAGTATTCTTAAGTTATAGATCCTTCTGTGGTCTTCAGCCATTTTTCACCCTCCACCAAAAGTTTGAGTTGTACATTTTTCTCTGAGGAACTATAGTTTTAATAAAAGTCCTTAGGTTAATATGTGAGATAGATGATAGTCCAGAGTGTGAACCTGGTAGCAGATTGTTATGATACAACTGTTCAAACAAAATTCTTTTGAAAATTTGAGTTCGAAGGCTCAGCTGTGGGCTCAGAAGAAAGACTGGGATTTGCCAGAAATGGGGCTTCAGTTTAAGCACCTTTTTTTTTTTTTTTTTTGTCTTAGTTTCCCGTCAAGGGATAAAATGAGAGATCATATATTTGGAATTTTTATTTTCATAATCAATGGGTCAGTGTGTTGGTGGAAATGGCAGCAGAGGAAGTAAAATTGTAAAATAGATCAAGCATCTGGTTACAGAAGGCTTAAAAGTGATAATTTTTTAATGTATTGGATAAAATTGGGTTTATTGAATGAACAATTGTCAAAGTTTTGATTTGTTGCTTAAATAATCTATTTGAAGAATTCATTCATTTGTATTTGATGCAAGTTAAAGGGCCATTGTGTAAAAATTACCTGCTGTCTAGTGTTGGAATTGTACGGAAGAGGATTAGGGCCACTGAAGAAAAAAAATTAAAATTCTGAGAAAAAAAGTCAGAATTCTGAGATTAAAGTCTGAATTCTGACTTTTTTCCAGAACATTAAAAAAAAAAAAAAAAAATCTGGAAATTTTTCTTCAAATTCCAAAAGCTCTACACAAGCTCAAATTCAAGCTCTACACAAGTTTGCTAATTACCCACTGATTGGAGTCAGGTGTGTTGCAGCAAGGGAGCTCCTAATACCTGCAGGACACCGGCCCTTGAGGACCGGAATTGGGGATCCCTGAGCTAGCCTATTCAACTTCAAGCTTCTCCTTCAGAGCTCAGAAGCAGGTACAAGCCAAACTGTTATTAACCTGGTTTTCCAAAGTGGACTCTCTGAAGCTCTTACCTTTCCTGCGGTGCATCCACAGTGTTTCCTTTCTTTCTTTTTTTTTTTTTTTTTTTCCTTCGAGAGTTCGAGTGACTGGTCTCTGCTCCAATCATGAGCTTTTTTCCACACAGCGTCATGCTCTTAGCTCTGCCATTGGCTGCCGATATAAACAGAAATCTCCACCCAGAAACATCCCGACCAGACAAAAACAGACAAAAGAGCGAATTACAGGCAGGGGGGAGAGAGTTGCGTTCAAATTCACCACGGCACATGAGTAGAGGCCCAAAGGTGGGGTTTGAGACGGATTTCACTTGCTCAAGTCTAACATTTATTTTTTAGGGGGGAACTTCGGACTATACCTTTAATCTCAGAATTCTGACTTTTTTCTCAGAATTCTGAGATTAAAGTCCTTTGGACAATATTTATATTAGTCCCGATCCGTGTATATCCATTTAATGGGAGTGAATTGGGCAAAATGAATGGGCTTATACTATTTTAGGCAGTATTTGCAGCAAAACTCCTTAATTTCACCAATACCTTAAGACAAATGAATGAACAAACCAGGACTGTTGTCCTTTGGGTTCAGATTTAGCTTTCTGTAGTTATTGGGGGCATTCTCCACACTTCTGAATTTCTATAAATAAGATCCAAGTTGAAAAAAAAATTAAAGTTATCCTTTAGCTCCTGCCACCTGTGGAAGGCTAACCCCATGTTGATCATGTTTTTTTAAATGATCTGCTCATGATGCTTTCTTAATGCTGTTTTTTGCTTTGTTTTTTGCTGCATATGCATGGTCCTGCTTTTTGTAAATGACCATTGAACAAATTTGCCATTTGTCCCTCATTGGCAGCTGTAGTTTCAAGATGGTGGATTATCATGGCGCTCCTCTACAGGTATACACTGCCTGTCCTAAAAAAAAATTGGCACCAAATAAAAAGGTCATATACGCTAATATTTCGTTGGACTGCTTTAGCTTTGAATATGGAATGCATTTGCTGTGGCATTGTTTCCATACGTTTCTGCAATGTCACAGGATTTATTTCCATCCAGAGTTGTATTAATTTTTCACCAAGATCTTGCATTGGTGATGGTAGAGTCTGACTGCTGCATACAGCCTTCTCCAGCACATCCCAAAGATTCTCAATGGGGTTCAGGTCTGGACTCTGTGGTGGCCATTCCATGTGTGAAAATGATGTGTCATGCTCCCTGAACCAGTCTTTCACAATTTGAGCCCGATTAATTCTGGCTTTGCCATCTTGGAATATGGCCGTGCCATCAGGGAAGAAAAATCCATTGATGGAATAACCTGGTCATTCAGTATATTCAGGTATCAGCTGACCTCATTCTTTAGAGCTCATACTGTTGCTGAACCTAGACCTGAGCAACTGCAGCAACCCCAGATCATAACACTGCCTCCACAGGATTGTACAGTAGGCATTAGGCATGATGCTGCATCACTTCATCTGCCTTTCAGGCTACATTTCTTCCTGGAAGACGATGGGTTCCCACTGTCCTTCCAGTTTTTAATAATGCATTGGACAATTCTGAACCCAGTTTTAGTAGTTTCTGTATCTCCTTAGATGTTTTGTCTGCTCGATGCATGCCAATGATTTGACCCTTTTCAAACAGACTAACATCTTTTCCACGACCACAGGGTGTGTCTTTCCACATGGTTGTTTAGGAAATGAGGAGCAACTCATTGCACCAGTTGGGGTTGAATAACTTGTTGCCAGCTGACAGATAATCACCTAAGCAATAATTATCCAATAGGAGGCTCCTACGTATTTACTTAGTTAAATCCAGGTGGCAACTTTTTTTGGCCAGGCAGTGTATGTTCAGCGTAAACAAACATATTTTTCTTTTGTTCATGGGAATGTGTCAGATTATTAGCAGAGGTCATAATACACCAATGATGACACGTATAAATAAAAACATCGATTTTAGCCAGAAAACAACAGAAAATGTTACATAATATCCCTTTAAGTTTGAGTTGGTATAATTTGGTCTGATATTAGACAGCTCACACCAGTACTGTCATGTTACAGAACAAATGAAGATGTGTTCAGCTAGCTGGCACCCTTATGGGCATATTTTGGTAGGTGTAGATTAACAGCACACAGCACCTCTAATATTAAAGAGAACTCAGTAACTTTTTTACCTCAATAAATGCTTTTCGGAATCCCTGTGGGGCTAAACAAAGTGTTTACGGAGCGATTCAATGTTCCCCCCCCTCCTGCCGGTGCCTCTGGCCTACGAGCAGCTCTACGCAACTCTGCCTGCGCCGACCCGAGCAGAACTTGCGACAACAGAAACCTCTGTACGGTACTCAGGTCCCCTATCTACCGAGCTGCTTCCAGCTCTGATTTGAACCAGACTACCAGCGCTAATTTGAAGAAAACATTTCTTTAGCTTCACACCACCTAAACACTGCTCCTGGCTCTCATAACCAACTCTTAGCTGGACCAGAGTGATTCACGTAGCTTGCGCTGCCTGGGCGCCGGGTGAAGCATCACTGCTTCAGGCTCAATAATCACTTGTCACGTCCGCAAAAAGTATATAAAAGTTTGTATTCTTACCTGCTACCCGCCAACACCAGAAAAAAATATAATCCACGGCATATTTACCCGCAAATCGCAGGTAAAACGTCCCGTTTCAGAAGAGACAGGACTCTGCTTTGAGCAGAGGGAGACGAGGAGCTGCTACCAACGTAGCAACGTAGCATCAACAAGCTAGAAAACGCTTAGAAATATATCCAGGGAACAAAATAGAGGAAAGACAGGTAGAGAAGCAACCTGTGTGCTGTGGGGGTGTGTGTGTGGGGGGGGGTTGAACTTTACGACAGTGAAAGGACACCACTAGGGGGAGCCCCTAGCTGAAGTTACTGAGTTCTGCTTTAACCCTTGATGATTAATCTTTTTTGACTTTTAGAATACTGGTGTGACATTGCAGCCAACCTTTGTCATCACTTTACTGAACTGTGTGTAACAGAAATATTTTTGTGCCTTTTTACATTACACCTCATGTTTGCTTTTCTATAAAGGCTTCAGTGGTTATTTCTTTCTTATCTGCTTCTTTTATGTGTAATAAAACTACGTCTCTGGATCGCCAAGGATACAAGGGCAAGCCAAGCTCAGCCAATCAACAATGCCGATGGTCTTGATTGACATGTGAGGGCGTAATCTGGCAGAGTGAGGGGGAGGAAGGGCGGGTTCAGAGATTCACCAAGGCAACCGACAACAGATTGAATGACACCTCAGCTCTCGGGGCGAGATGGAGGGCTGAGAGTCAGGACGGGGGCGGAAGGTGGTAGAGACAGAAACGAGGAAGTGAGGAGAGATGATGGGGGAATAATGACGTCGAAGTGGAAGAAAAATCTCTGTTTTTTCTTTTTCATAAGTATTATTTGTTGCAAATTGTCATTTCCCACTTTGCAAATTTCATTTACAAGGTTGTTTATGAACCCAGTGTGATGCATGTGGTATAACATGAAGTATGACACGTAACTTATTACATCATCTCAAGTATATGGGCTGATTGCATGAACAAGGCAGTGGAACATAATTATCACTGGCACAATAATTATGAAAGATGTAAAGTGCTTTTAAAGCTTTGGACCTTTTTTCTCTGTCCACCCTCGCCCCCCCCTCCTGCTTTCACTGTGCTGTGTTTAATCAGCCTCTGGTGGACGTAGATATTGATTGAGGGTCAGTAATCTGCTCAGGGCTGGTAGCCTGCCAGGCCCAGACAAATACATGTGTATATGTGTGTGTGGGTTCCTTAAAAATAGTGTGTATGTGATGGTGAAGTCGTAAACACACACAGGGCAAGTTTAGCCCATTGTACACTCACCGAGGACAAGTTCAGCTCCTGCAGAGGATCTCTGCTGAGATCTATAAAGACACGCTTGTGGATGGTGTGTGCTCCTGAATGTGTTTTTTACTGAAGGACAGCAAATGCAATGATCAAATAGGATTTTTACAGTTATGTTTTGTTTTTATCTCATGTTGCATTAGTGCTTGTGCAAGAATGTGTATATGTGCTAGAGGGGGAGATTACTGTAAGTTGCAGTGCACCACAGTGTTATTATGGTTTTCTGTTGTGTGAGAGAAGCTTTTGTCATTGACTTTATGGCGTAAAAAATGGCTCAGCATTCAAGATTTTTCTCTGTGGGCTTATATCCAAGTTTATAAAGGTGTGTGCCATTTTTTTTTAGCGTAAGCTTGTATTTGTTTCCCTCTCCAGGGCTGCTCCTAGTCCTCTTTGGTGGACAGCAGTCTGCTACTCGCTTCCATTCAACTGCCTTATTCACATATAACAAAGCTTTGCTGCTCCCCAGATGCAACCTCTCAAACACACACACACACACCCATACTACTTCCCCTACTGAGACATGTCTTCCATTGTGCTTTTTCTTCCTCTCTTTCTCTTCCCCTCTCTCTCGTCATAATGATAACAGAGTTGAAGTCTCTCGAAATGCTCACTTTGAATTTAAAATGAGTTGTGTGAGTGTGTTTGAACGTATGTGAGAATGGAAGTTTTCAGAATCTGTTGGCATTTCTGGTTAGGCAGTTTGTGCCCTGGCTGGACGTGCTATGTTTGTGTGTGTAGTTTTTGTGCTTGTGGTGTGTGTTTACATAAAAAAACATTAAAGCTGTATTAAAAAGTAAAGGCTGCAGGTCCAGATGTTGTCAGTCCCAGAGTTCTCAAGACCTGCTCAGAACAACTATGTCTGGTTCTCCAGCACCTTTTTAACACCAGCCTGAGACAGAACGGAGTTCCAGTGCTGTGGAAAACATCCTGTCTTGGTCCAGTGCCTAAAAAACCACAACCAGCTGAACCATAAGACTACAGACCAGTTGCCCTGACATCTCACATCATGAAAGTCCTGGAGAGACTCTTACTGGCTCACCTCAACAAGCAAGTGAATACCTTTCAGGACCCATTGCATATCGTAATAGGCTTGGGGTTGAAAAGACGCCATCATCTTCCTGCTTCAGAGAGCCCACTGTCATCTGGACCAGTAAGGCAGCACTTTGAGGGTCATGTTCTTTGATTTTTCAAGTGCCTTTAATACTATTCAGCTGCTTTGCTATGTGAGAAGCTCCATAGCTTCCAGGTGGATCTCTCCACAGTCACCTGGATTTACGACTACCAGCAAACAGACCACAGTTTGTGAGACTGAAAGGTTGTGTGTCTGAGATGGTGGTCAGCAGCACTGGAGCACCACAAGGGACTGTACTCTCCCCATTCCTCCTCACACTGTACACCTCAGATTTCCAGTACAACTCTGAGTCCTGTCATCTGCAGAAATACTCTGATGACTCTGCAGTTGTGGGGTGTATCAGTGATGGACAAGAAGCCGAGTACAGGGAACTGGTCAGTCAGTTTGTGAAATGGTAACAATCAGCTCATCTTAAATACCAGCAAGACTAAAGAGATGACTGTTGACTTCAGGAGGAGCAAGAATAAGCAGCATAGTCCTGTCTACACCCTGATAGAGGAGGTGGTGGAGAATTACAAATACCTTGGAGTTCAGCTGGACAACAGACTTGACTGGAAATACAACTCTAATTACATCTACAAGAAAGGTCAGAGCAGACTCTACTTCTTAAGGAAGCTGAGATCATTCAACGTCTGCACCAAGATGTTGCAGATCTTCTACAAGTCTGTTGTGGAATGTGCAGTCAGCTTTGCAGCATCTGCTGGGGCAGCAGCATCAGAACCAAAGACTTGAAGAAACTAAACAAGCTGATCAAGAAAGCTGGTTCTGTGCTGGGAATAACTCTGGAGCCGCTGGAGATGATCGTTCAAGAAAAGAATGCTGCACAAACTGATGAAGATGATGGAGGATTCTCCCCTCTCTAAAACACAGTGAAGAATCAACAGAGTGGGAGGCTGCGTCAGGTTCGCTGTAGGACAGAGAGATACAGAAATTCATTTCTGCCAGCAGATCACCCTGAAGAACAAGACTGACTGATAACTGTTGCACAGTTAGTTTTTATACTTATTATTGTTCTGTTGTATGTATGTTATATTGTTGGGGGAAAAAAGAAAAAAGAACAGAGACAGTCTATTACAATATTGAATTTCCTTCCTGGGATAAATAAAGTATTTCTCATTTCATTCATTTTTTTTAATTTAATTTAATTTCCTTTCATTTCATTAAGCATTTAAGACAGTCTGAGGTATGTTGGGTCACGAAAGTTCATGGGAGCTGCAGGGATGGTTCTTCTGTCTCAGCCTGGTGGTGGTTCTGTGCTGCAAAGTGCAGATTTGTGTGAGGGCTTGTGTAGATGTAGGTCGGTTTATGGCTTAAAGGTGCAGAGTGTGACAAAATCAATGGTCAATTACAAAAAGATTTGATATGTTGTTAAAAATGTTATTTTATTATTATACTAAAATGACTGTAATGATTTTATTCTCGAAGAATGAATCCATTGTGAGGATAGACCGATACATCTGCCAGCCGATATTTTAGGCTTTTTATTTTTGCTGGTATCGGCATCAGTGTTGCTGATACCCCCATTCGGCATTATCTACAGGCTTTTATATATATTTCTTACAAGTTTAATGTTTCTATTTAATATTTGTTTACAAGTGCACTGTTTCTTTTTTGTATATTTATTTTAAGTTCTTTGTACTTTTTTATACTAAAAGGCTTGTTGAATTAGTTTTCATTGTATCCTTCATTATATTAATTTGGGAGTCAAATGCAGTATCGGCCCCAAATATCAGCAGCTTTTATCGACTGAAGCTGATGAGAAAATATTGGCATCAGTGTCAACCCTAAAAAATCAGTATTGGTCAATCCCTAGTCTGTTGTATCTACTTTATCATGTGTCCACATTCAAGGCAGCTACCATGTTTTTTCCACCATTTTTACTACGTTGCATCTGAATGGAGAAACAACTGTGTGCAAAGTGAAAACCTTCTGAGTTTTATTGCTGCAGTATCGGCTTTGTTTGATAGGTGTATAGCAGTTGTTTTCAAACTTTTTGAACCACAACCCCACCAAAAAACATACTTTGGTATTTATAAAAATATCCTCAAAGTTAGAAAACCTATAGTGCATCAGATCATCATCTCAACTCATTCTGAGTGTGTATGGGAAGCAGAGCCAGACTCAGGAAAGGAAGCAATCTACCTTGACTGGTTTGTGGTGGAAAAGACTTGAAAGAGGGGTCAACGTCCACTATAACTCTAAGCCAGCGATACCTGCTAAGACAGATCATTTCAAACTACCTGGCTGATCCTGTATGAGTTTCACAGGTGCCACCATAGTATCTTTAACTTGTTTGGGTATGGATTCAGGACATCTGAGGAAGGCATTGGCATGGATTCATCAGGTTTTAAATGGGTTATTATATATGTACATAAAAACTGTAAACACACAATAAAGCAAAGTTACAAGGCGGTAATTCAAACTGAGAACAACTGGAAACAGATTTCCATCCACCAGTTTGATTAACTAAATTACAAATATGACCTCTTTTTTTTACTTATTACAGAGAGCGTCAGAGTAGTAACCTGACTACACATACTAAGGATAGACCGATACATCAGCCAGTCGATATTTGCATTTTTTGCTGGTATTGGCATTGGCTGAAACAGTGTGTTGACCTATTATCCCCCTCGGCATAATTTACAGACAGGCATCTATTTTTAATCTTTTTTTAATTTTTAATTTTTCTTAATTTTCTTAATATTACATATTTAGAGATTCAAAAATTTGTTTTCATTGTGTCCATGATATTCATTTTGGGGTCAAATGCAGTATTGGCCCCAAATATTGGCAGGTTGTATTGGCCATCGGCTGATGAGAAAATATTGGTATCAGCCCTGAAAAAAAATCTGTATCGGTTGATCCCTTGCACATACTGTACCAACAATAGCAAAGGTTCCTTGCAACAAACCACCAATGTGAGTCACAATCTAAGATGCAGTGTGTTTTTTTAAGTTGTTGAAATAATGGTGTGTGTGTGTGTTTGTTTAGTTTGCACAGGGTGAATACAACTCGAGCGGGTTTGACCTGAACCTGATGCCAGTTTGGAAGAACAACGTCACCGGCAACGGCGTTGTGGTCAGCATCATCGACGATGGTGAGCTAAAATACACTCCTCCCAAAAAAATGGCAGAAAGTTTGATGTCATGAAACACAACTCTGGTTGAGTGTGAAGAGGTTGAAAGATTTATGGAATTGCCCCCCCCCCCCCCCTTCTCACCTCCATGCCCCCAGCAGTGCCGCCACCTTACCACCATCATCTTCATCTCAGTCACGCCACAATGAGAATTCATTTCTCTCTGATTGCTGGGATATCTGGCAACAAGGGAAATGAGAGAGCGGCATCTTATGGGCTCATTCATCAAGAACTAATTGAAGCCTCACTAGTCTCAAGTGCTGATAGAGCTGGAGTAGTTGTTGGAGTGTGCTGTTTTGTATATATGTGTGTGTGTGTGTGTGTTGCAGTGTTCACGGGGCACTTTCAGCACTTTCTTTTGGCAGACAAGTATCTTTGATCTGCCTTATGTTATTGAAAGTGACAGTGGTCCTGGAAACAAGTGCACTTCTTCTGTGTGTGTTTTTTCCACGTTTTCGTGCATGTTTATTGCATCGTCTTTCTTAACCCCGCTCTCTGGTTTTTGATGAAAGATGCTGCTGTGGTGAAGGCCTCCTCTCCGCTCTGCATTTGTCTGCATACAGACCCAGCTTTTATGTGTGCATTTCGGGTGTGTGTGTGTGTGTGTGTGTGTGTGTGTGGGTGGGAAGGGGCTGTGTGTGCGGTTAGGGGTGACGGGTGGATACAGAATGAGCAAGCAAGTGAGAGAGAGGGAGAAAGAAATTAAATAGAGGAAGGATATAGAGGGAAATGTCAGGAGAAGGCAGCAGCAAAAAGGATTCAGAGAGGGGGGCGATTGTGTACGTGGTAATGCATGTGTGTGTGCATGCATGAGTGTGTGCATGAGAGAGAGTATTAGACTTGCACCACTGAATCTCCCCTCCTCTGAGGCTATTGTACTCCGCTCCACCTCTCTGTATTGATTCCACTGAGCAGGAGCTCCCTCAGTCTTTCTCTTTTCCCTTCTGTCTTCCTTCTTTCTCTTCTTCCTCTTCTTTTTCTTACCCACTTCCTCTTTGTTAACTAGGAGGTGAGTTTTTCCTTTCCCCCCCTCCCCCCCTGGGGAAGTCTGCCCCTCACAGCTGAAGGATCATGTCCACGCTCACCTTTAGCCGCCTTTCAATCGATGCCTATTGATTTTAATATCACAATGAAATAAATTATTTCCCTTTGAGTGAAAGCGCCCGCGCCTCTGCCCTCTTTTGGTGTCTTTTTCTATGTTCATCCCTCAACTCAATTCTTTTGTTTTAGATGTAATGCAATCAGCGTGTGAGACCTGTAAAACCA
Source organism: Atherinomorus stipes (assembly GCA_023101725.1). NCBI lineage: Eukaryota > Metazoa > Chordata > Actinopteri > Atheriniformes > Atherinidae > Atherinomorus > Atherinomorus stipes. The sequence goes on from JALJCO010000416.1 coordinate 66,969, forward strand.
TTGAGTCATATTAGGGTGCCACTTTCACTTTCGTCTTTGGCTTTCTGTTCTGTCACAGTTGCACTCGTTTAATATTCTTGCGTCAATTTTCTTTTATTGTTGCAGCCTCGACGGCTGAAAAAGTTCAAACCTCAATAAAATCTGATGCCTTGTTTATCAGCCAGAGTATCATGTCTAATCAATACCACGTGTCTTGTTTGTGAAACGCACATTAAGAAGTATGTACGGTTTGATAAATGAGGCCCGCCCGGACACTTTTATGGCAGGAATAAAAGACAGCTGTCACATACCATGTATGTCAACATAAGCAGTGCTCATTAGCCCGTCGTCAATGGATTATGACTGGTGAGCGGGTTATAGATTCATCAGAGAAATTGCATCCGCCGCTCACCTACTCACCCTGCCGTTGTACGACAGTGTCGCTGTCACACAGCTATCAACACCGGTCCACCAGGACCACTCATGCCATTGTCATTACATGTCACACCAAGAAACACAGTACAAAGGCTTAAAATGGAACCAGATCGATGGATGCTTGGATGGGAAATTGAAGAAAACTGGGAGGATTTATGAAAAGAAGATAATATTGAAGGTGATTTAGGGAGCTTCCGGTTAGTGTAACACTAATTCATACACACATGTACATGTAAGTTGAGCAAATACTGCACTCATATCACTTGTTTTTGTTCATATCTTGGGAATTATGGGGTGCACAGTGAGGTGAAGGTAAGATAGTATAGCACTTTGAAGAGTAGCACTCTGAGGGACAATGTAAGCCTTATATAAGTGCAGAGTTGTATTTATGTTTTCATGATATACGTATCCATTGGTTGCAGAAGGAGGAATGATAAAAGATTTTATGGCTGATTATGAAAGCTGAAGGAGCTGCTCTGGGAGATGTAGAGCTGTACTTGTTAAGCCAATCAGCAAGAATATAATGAGGTGTGTCCTTACAGTATGAAATGTATTCACTACAGTGTCTGCTCATGTTACTTGTCACAGTCAAAGCAAGTTGCAGACAATATGCTTCGTAGTTTCTGTTTTCAGTGTTGTTGAACACGGTTCCTTAAAGGTGCCATGACATCAAATTTCACTTTTCTGGGGTTTTGGGTGTATAAAAGGACTATTGTGGACTGAAGAGGGCATGGGAAAGTCCAGGGAGAAAAAAAAAAGTTCCTGTTATGGTCTGTCAGCTTTGCCTCTCGCTAAAAAAAAGTTGAATAAGACAGAGGCAATCATTCTAGGTAGTTCAATCATTCTAAATAAATTAATTCCCAAAAAGAACGCACATCAAGGAGCCCCCCCCCCCCTCCTCCTTTCTCTCTCCAGGTATTCCGCCCCCTCCCCCCCCCCCTCTATGAGCAGCAGGAGGAGGAGTAGAACTTCTCGCAGGAGGGGGGGTTATCAAAAAAAAGGAAAAAAAAAAAAACTCGAGAAAAAGGGGGGGAGAAACAAATACATTAAATATAATTATTTTTTAACTATGTGTGTCGTGAAAAAAGGACAATCCACGCCAGGAGCAGAGCAACCCAAAAACCCGCAGCGGCTGAAATAGGGAAAGGGAAAGGAAAGAGAAAAAAAAAAACGTGGGGGGCAAAGATCAAACATACCAAAAACAGAGAGAAGAGGGGGGAGGTGGAAAAAAACCAAAAAAAATGGGAATTTTTTTCTTTGTGTATTAAAAAAAAATAAATCAAACAAATAAAATAAACTTTAACTGTCTGTCACCCCCCCTTAACTTGGAAATACAATTATTTCTGGGCATTTTTTAAAGTACAGCATCCTAATATTTGCTACCCAGAAATATTCCTGTTCATATTTTGCACCGTCCTCGGAACAGAATCAGAATCAGAATCAGAACACTTTATTAGTCCACTAGGGAAATTCAACAGTTGAATAGTTTGCATTTTCCAAATGGGAATCATCACATTTCCGAAGAGATGAAGAGATACAAATGCTTTGCTTTTCTATAACAGCATTTGTAATAAGTAATGCACGATATGAAAAATTTCAAACGATTACTGAGAATTTTCCACTTGTCATGGCCGATACTGATGCTGGTATTAAAGCTGAAAATGGCGTATTCTTCATTCCTTGTACAAAATTAGAAAAATGCTTCTGCTGCATGGGCTGCAGATCCAGTCGTTGCCAAAGATGTCATAATGTTGCACAGTGGGTGCGACTTTATGCTGTTCACATGACCCATGGAAAAAAAAAAGAAAAAACAAACAAACAAAAAAGACATCATTCTGCGGGTTTTTCACTAAACTATTGGCCAATATCAATATCGTGCTGTGCAACTCTATTTGTAATACTTGGTTTTTCTTAATTGCTAAAACACTATTTTTGAAATGTCCCCTCAGTTTTTCACAACTTTAAACACTAATCCTATAACTCAAACTGCTTTCCCAAAACCTCTGCTTCTTGCTGCAAAAGGAAGTTATTGACTCAAAACAGCATCACCTGGCCTCAAAAAGCGACACTATTGGCAAATCATGCAAATGTGTTTGCAAGCAGTGTCTTATGATGTGAAACGTGCTTTAGATTTTTATCACAAGGGGACTGATTTGATATCTTGGTTTAGGCTTCTGAAAAATTGGCTTTGAGAATGGGATTTAGTGTTTTAGCAACTGAGAAAACTGTAATTGCCATGAGCGATGTTCAATAGTGGCTTTTTTTTTTTTTAACCGATATCCAATATTGTCCAACTCTTAATTTCCAATATCCGACATCAACCGATACAATAATTAGACAACTGTGAGGTTATATTGCATAATTTGGAGAGATACAGCTGTATTCTGCTCCGAGAACAAAGATCCCAAATAGCCTTAACTCAGCCAGAGGAGTTCATTTTGGACATCTGGCTGCCAGATATCAGATATTAGCAGGTATTAGCCAACATGTGGCTAATTCTACTGTTTCTGACAACTTGGTAGCTTAACTAACAACTTAAAACCAGACATACTATAAGCAGCTTCAAAGCGAGTTAGTCTGTAGCAGCAGCAGCTGCACCGTAGTCACATGACTCTGAAAGGAATGCTGGGATATGAAGTTCTTCCAGAATAACAGGGACTTTTTTACATGCTGGACTCCTGCTAATGGAACAAGATCTCACGAGATTTCATAACGGAACAAGGAAGTCTCTAGAGATTTTTTTGGTAGAAATATCAACCCAAAAAACGATACCAGTATTTTCCGATATCACATTTTAATGCCGATATCGGCCGATAATATCGGTAGGCCCATAATATCGGGCATCCCTAATTGTTAGCATATCTGTGCATGACTTTTAAAACTCTGCATTCTACAGTATCTGATCAAACCTTCATTTTACTCCTTTGTTGTGAGTAAAACCTGCAATTATTGCCCATTTTTATTCTATTCTCATGCTACATGTGTAATGAGATAAAGCTCATCTTTACATTGTCTGAGTATCCTCCCATCAGTGACTGAAGAGCCTCGCATTAGGGCAAGCTTTTGGCTCAGGGCCAGGAAGTGTCAGAGGCCTGTTTGTGCATGCGTGTATGGCTGGGGGGGCTGTTTGGTAGAAATGACACTGGCCGGCCATGTAAAAGTGTCTCTGACAGAAGGAGCGACAGAAGCGCTTTTTTCCTCCTTACTCGCCCCCCGCTGTTCAATCCATCCAGCTGCTGTCACCACAGGGGAGCAGACAATCTATCAAGGCATCGGGATGCATTCTCCTCACCTGCGCCACGCCTTTAATGAACAGCCAACATGATCCCGGCTGACAAGCAGGAAATGGATGTAATAAAGATTGTTTCTGCATGCTCTTTGCATCCCTGATAAATCACCTCGCTGTGCAACAGATACGGGAGCCACATGGAAATTTGATTTCACACAGCAAGGGGGAGGAAGAGGAGAGCAGTAGGGGAATAAGAGAGCTGCTAGTGGCGGGGTCATTCTGTTTTATTCCTCCTTTTATCCAGCGGAGCAGTGGAGCAAAATGTGTGGGGGCTGAATGGAAGGGCTCTTTTTATTTATTAATTTATTAGTTTTTGTTTTATGACGGAGCTTTTCTCTTACCCCGCCAACAAGTTGTTAAGCATGGATCTCTGTTCCTGCAAGTCCATAAACAAGAACAAGTGAAATGTTCATCTAAGTCGCAGCCATTATGTAACATTAGTGTGTGCATGAAGGGGAACCAAATTCCGCATGCACAGGAAATAAATATGAATGTTGATCTAAAAACTTCTTTTTATTAACAACAATATGAGAGGCCATAAATCCTGTGAGCTGGAGTTTATTCCAGCTGCCACTGACCAAGAGTCGCCCCTCCATCACAGAGCAAAACAAGCCATTCTGACACTTTTCTTATGAACGTGAGGAAAGTTCGCTGCTGTTCACACTTAAATTTCATAGCAGGAAATTCTCTGTTGGAGAGTAATTCTCACAGCTGGAAATATTAGAGAGTGATGTATGGGGGTGGGGAGGGGGTGCAGTTGGAGGCAGGGCATGGCGCAAAAAGTATGCTGTGTAAAAAAAACCAACTGCTTTTTATTTACAGCACAGAAGGACTGGTGGCTGTCTGCTTTTGTGTTCATGTCGATATTAAATATATTCAAATGCACTGGCATAAGCACTCGCTTCATACATGCTCTGGATTATTAACTGATGCATTTGGACTTTAATACATCCGCTGGTATTCCAGACATATTACTAGCTGGAGTAGCTGGCTGGGTGATCTCCAGGAGCAAATGTGGCTTCATACATGCAGCCCATTCAGATCATTTCCCCTTTTTCTAGTAATAATTCAAAGCATCCTCCTTAAAAGATGCTTCTGCTCTTCTTTCAGCTCCACTATTTTATGTTGCTTTGCTCTTATTAAATGAGAGTTTTATTAATTTTAACTGTATTTATTTTATTAATTCATGTACAGGTAATCTTCATCAGGGGTAAATGTATGGTCACACATGCAGCCACACAAAATACTCTAAATCCTTTGGACATCTTTCAGCTTTACTGTTTTATTCATTATTCAATTTAGTTTAAAAAAATGCATTAGTTTTTTTTTTTCACTTTTGTATTTATTCATTGTACATAATTTTAACTGTGTTATTTACCCTCCAATTAAAGAAAACGCTAAATTCACAATAGTTTTCAAATAACAAGAAACTTAAAGGAACTAATAATAAATAAAAATTTACAAAATTATAAATAAGTGAAATAAAATGTGGCTATTGAATCGGGGTTGGAAATAATGATAAAAAAAAAACAAAACAAACAAACAAACAAACTAAACTGTCCCAGCTACATTAGAGCACCTTTCCAGGAACAGTGGACCAAAATACCTGTCAGCAGGTGCAGAAGTCTTTTTGAACATTAGAGAAAATGCCTGACTGCAGTGATTGCCTCAGAGTGTTGCTCAACAAAATTTTAGCTTTGGATCCCCATCACGCTTGTTTACTTTATTTTATTTTTTGTGTTTTTGTTTTTAATATTTCTTTCAAACCACAATTCAAAATTAGTGTCATGATTTTCTTTTTTTAAAATTTATTATTACTTTTGTCAATTTCAACTTATTCACTGACAGCTGATTTTTTTTCCCTTCTTTAATTGGAGGGTATGAATAATTCTAAGGCTGATTGTACATGTATATATCTTAAAATTTTAAAGCGTGGTTGAGTGTCCTCTAGAAGTGTCAGCTCAGTGTTTAATCTATATTATATTGATTTTAAGAAAGTTCTTGAGACAAAAGGACTGAGGTTAGAAGTGGCTTGCAGAGTTCCTTCTCCGGCTAAGTGGAATGATAACCTGTCATAGCAGGCCCTGACAAACATACTGTACCAGACAGACCAAGGCATTCATCCAACCTCCAAACTTCCCTAATTTCAATGTTACTGAAAATTTCCAGAATGTACCAGAGCAAGCTTGATCCAAGATGGCTTGCACTGATGAAGATGGCACAACACGAGACCAATACAGTGGCCCTTAGTCCACCATTCAGCTACAGTTACACTCCTCATACATGCTGCAGCCCAAACATTTCAACACAACTCATCCTTTAGATTTCTTTTTCCTCCCAGGAAGCCATGCTGTTTGTTAAGAACAAAGTCAAATTTGGATCAGCAATTATAACAAGTTGCTGAAGGTGCCAAGTTAAGTGTCAAGTTTTGTTCTGTTAGAAACACTCAAGGGGATCTAAAACCCTGTTTCCACCAGCGGGACTGGGTCAGGATGGTGGAGGAGGGTGCAATAAATCCACATATATGTAGCATTTCCACAGCCAACCATACTTTTACTGTATGTCGTTTGTTTGCTTGTTTATTGATAGGATCCCCATTCACGCACCTAGATGTTGCTATTTTTCCTGGGGTTCAAAAAATACGTTATGAATACATGATAAAAAAAACATGCATAAAAGAAAAAAAAGATACATTCACACATACACACTGTATGTTATCAAAGCATTGTTTACGTAATTATACAAATGTGTCCATTTTATATGATAGAAAATGATTTAACCCAATTAAATCATGTCTGGTACTATTTTGTCCCGTGTTCCATGCATGCATTGTACTGTATGTAAACATTCTCTTAACACTATTTGTTCTCGCTTCTACACTGTGTCAGAAATAATGTGACAGCATGAGCACATTTCTGTCCCTCAAGGTACAGTTTGAGTTTATACCCTGTAGTGTCATAAGTAGACTTCAAGGCACATAAATATACCTTTTTGGGTGCCTGAAAGGTACATTTATGTTCCAAAGCACAAAGTACCCACTGTTAGCGGTAGGAGTATATACGTGCATTTTCTCACCGGTAAAGTTTCTGCATCACTTTGAGTCCTTCGGAAGATATAACGTTGAGTCGCACTTCGGTGTAGGTCCGGTAAAATGGTGGCGACGGGGCAGCCTCTCTATAAGACATTATCTGCAGCAAAAACTCTTTCATTTCACCAATGCTTTAAGTAGAATGAACAAACGAAGGAGTACTATTGTCCTGTGAGTTCCGAGTTTTGCAAATTGTGTTTGTGTTGTTGTCTGGGTAGCGAGCTGCTCTTCTCAGCTGTAGTACGGAAGCGCGCATCGTGACCGCGTAGCCCCGAAAAGTGTGTAGAACAGCCTCATAACTTATGGAAAGCTAAACTGAACTCACAGGTTGAAAAAAAAACCCTTATCCTTTAAGGGTACCACCCCAGTGACAAGCCATTGTACCCTTAAAGTTACGATTTGGTATTTTTCTGTGTGCAATATGAAAATTGGGTTCATCTTTACTAAATAAGAGGTTCTAGAGCTTCTATTAGGAGGCGTATCAGACGGATATGGATAGCTGCATCAGCTACCTAATAGCCTGATGTCAAAGAGGCGTAACAACGGCCTTAAATTATAATGAAGAAGAAGAATGTGACACAGAACGAAGTGCGAGAACGGTTGATATCCAGCAGTTTGCATTATTTTTTCTTGGCATGTGGCTTTAAATTACAATTTAAATTACAAAAAAAACAACCATATATTTAATCATGGTGCTGTTGCTGCTTTGTTCTTGATGCCGAGTTGCACAGGAAGTGATTATTCTTTTAGCCAATCAGTGGATTGTAGTGTGTCAAGCTCCGCCTTTTTGGGTCTGATCGGTAAGATTGATCCTCTAATGGAAGGGTCCCGAAAAATAAGATGGTTCAGGTCGGATATAAGGGTACCTGTCCCAGTTTTTGCCCGTGGAAATACAAAAAAATGCAGCCTAACTCATCCAGAGGCCCCCCAGACCTGCTGGTGGAAACGGGGCTTAAGTGTTACCACACATCTCGCTTTTGGTCCTGAATTAGTTTTTCTTCGATTTTGTAGTAAGTTTCATGAAAACTGATCATATTATAATATTATTTACCACATAAACATTTGTAATATTTGAATGACAGTTTGATTTTTACCAATCCTGTGAAAAACAAGCATCTGGTGAAGCTTAGAGATTACATTAATCTCATTAATACTCAGGGTTTTTGTCTATGTTATTAAAACAAACAAACAAACAAACAAAAACTTTAAAAAGTTCATGACCAAAGGAATGTTTTATCTTTGTAAAAGTGACATATTTCAGTCCCTATCCTGAACAAGAGAATATTCTTTTATGTAGACAACCACACATGGTAATTTTGATAAAATATTTCCATAAACAAACAATAAAAACAGAAATATTAACACCCTGGGCAGCTCTGAGACTACAAGCTGATATGGGTGCGGTGTAGATGGAGAGCTGATCTCATTAGATCTCCAGCAGAATTTCCTACTAAGGAAATTTTCCTGTCTTCTTTCAGCAGGGCTGATCCTTCACATTATAACATAAAACTGGAAAAATATATGCCAAAATACAGGAAAGCAATGGGGACAAGAGGACATCTCTCCACTTCCGCCATAGACAGGAAGTAGAATTCATCAAATTTATTCAAGTGATGTTTATAAAACATCAGCAGCAAAAGACTTCAAGACATATCTGAAGTTTAAACCCATCAAACTAGCGGTGATTCAAGCACATTTCCCAGTGTCCACACTGCAGCAGTCCTCTTCCAGAAAGGGCATTCATGTTGCAGAGTACAGGCATAGCGAGAGGAATGAGGGGGGCGAAGAAAAGGAAATAATGATTAGAGCTGGGGAGAAATAATGGTGGGGGAACGGGAGAAATACACGGCCAATGGAATATAGGAGAATAAAGGGAGAGCGAGATTGAGATAGAGAGAGGATGGCGGGGGGAGAGTGTGATAGGGGGTGAGGAGGGAGGGGATGCAGATATAAGGGTGGGTGGGTAATTTATGATTTAATCTAATGCAGTCTGGACCTGCTGTAAGTCACACAGACCTCAGCTGGGAAAGCGAGGGAGGGAGAGGTGGAGAAACCGAAAGAGAGACATTAACCTTTCCTTGAAGCGAGCGTGGAGCCGTTTTATCTGACCACCATCCACCTTTCTCTTCCCAGTCTCCCACTTTGATTATTATTATTATTTTTTTCACCAACTACTCCACCTGTTTACTGAAAAAGCTTTTGAGTCACCCAGAGGTAAAGAATATAACA
>JALJCO010000418.1:0-84660 GCA_023101725.1 Atherinomorus stipes
GACCTCCTGACGTGACCTGGTCCATGTGGACCTCCTGACATGACCTGGTCCATGTGGACCTCCTGACAGCAGACAGCCTCCAGCATCGCTGAACAGCAGCCGCCCTCGTCTAAAGGTGCTGCCAAGCCGCCCCCCCCACACCAACACCGGCTTCATGTCCTCTCTCCTCGGCCACACGGTGTAATGGCTGGAAAGCATCGGTACAGGATCTGGATGCTGGACCGGCCTTCCAGCTTCGCTTTTCATCTTCTAAAACATGCTCCAGCTTGTTAATCATAGTGCAGCGTAGCTGGTGATTCCTGTTGATTTAATGTGGAGTCAGAGCACAAACCAACCCGGTGACGTCAGAGCTTAGAGTGCTGCAACATGGCGGCACTCTTGTCCTAAAAACATAAAACTTTGCCACGGTTTTCTTTTATATGCTTCTATTTTCATGTTTGGTATATAATTATTGATAAGACCAGGACTCAATCTAGTAAATAAAGTTAGGTTGGTTAACCGTTTCATTTCCACTTTAAAGTTAGAGGTTAGGGAACATAGAATCCTTTTCTAGGGGAAAACGGGGAACATGGGACCCATTTTTTAAAAAAGGTTCTATGTTCCCCGCTGTCTTCAAAAAGGGCCGGGAGAACGTAGAACCCTTTTGTTTAAAAAAAAGATGTCTTATGTTCCTCTATCCCTAACAAAAGGGGGAACATTGGACCTTTTCTAGAGAAAACGGGGAGCATGGGACCCGGGGAACATAGGTACACTCCCCCTCCATACACACTGTTTCCATCTGTGGTTCAACAATAAAACGGGGCATCTCTTTCCACCATTCAGAATTCTTAAGACTCAAAAACTTCAAGACTTTTAAAACTCAAAAGACTGTAATACCTTAACACACCTAATCTTCACTTACTTTGCACTTCTGTTAAAGAGATTAAATACTGAATGTTATCTATCAGCTGGAAACTCTTTTTTTGAGGGAAGTGCAAAGTAAGTGTCGGCTATCTGGCTGTACTGAAGTCTGAATCTTCCTCCTCACTTGTAAGTTGTTTCAGATAAAAGCTCCTGCTAAATATAACTGCAGATCTACCACCTCTGCTGACTTCAAGCCACATTTTGTCTCTGCATCTCTCACTCAGAAGGACGAGGCAGACAGACGTGCCTTGAATGTGTCTTTTCTCACAACTCTTTCACCACCAGAATGGTCTGAAGCCTTACGGGACATTTCTGGACCTTCACCAGGAGTTCTGCCCTTCGCTCAGGTGGTAGCGTTGCAGGGTTGTTGGTTCAGATCCTCGCCTCTTCCATCCACCTGCCAGCATGTCCTTGAAAAAACACAGCATGCCAAGCTCTTCCCAGTAGTGCCGAAGTTGTTTTGGAAAAGAAATCTCTACATCTGTCTTGGTGTGAATGTGGGGAGGGTCTTTCTCTGACAGACCGTGTCTCCGCATCATGGTCAGTTGGCTGATCTGCACTCGGCAGACTGCAGGATCCCCTCATCTGCCATGTTTCACTCATCTGAGCTCAGTGCAAGTGCCAAGACTTCCTATTTGCATATGCAAATGATCACAAACATGTGACTTTTCTATTTCATAGCAACACACCTGTTAACGCAGAGCACTGATATGCCGGCTGCTCCGAAGGTAGCAAATGTTGAATCATTCACTTGTTTTAAGGTCAGAAAATGGCAAAAACACAAGTTTAATCAAATTAAATAAAATTTTAACTTCATTGAAGAGACTCTGAAACCATATGTGGGTGTGTTTTAAGTGATACCGCCTGCTTATGCACAAAGCCAGCCCCCGCCCCCCCCTTCTTTACTGAGCTGCCCAGTGAAAGAACCATTAATGTCATCCTGACCAGTGTGTGTTTACTGGATGCCCTCTACCCATCTGCCAGTCTGAGTTAGTTTCCACTCCCACAGCAAATGGAGATGAGAGGCACTTCTCTGCACGGCGCCGTGGAAACGTGCTGTTCGTTGTTACATGCATGTTGTGTGACAGAAAGCGAAACAGACTGTGAATAATTTCATACTGCATACAAAGTGAAATGACAGAATCTGACTAAACTCAAACTCTATCCGTCTCGGGTGTCTTCTGTTCAGTAGCAATTTGTGTTTCCATATTTAATTTATTAATTTATTTTGCTGCTTTTTTTGGGGGGGGGGGTCGTTTGTTTTTTTCTTTTTGTGAGTGTTTGGTTGAAATAACCCAAGGCGTAAAAAAGCCAAACCACACAGTGTTCAGTCATAAATTCTAGATCAATACACATTTATCCTTATTACTATTTTCATATTGTTTTTTATCGTTTTAATCTGTGCACTTTTGTGATTTTTATTAGGATTTATTGTTGTAAAGCCCCTTAATCTACCTTTGTCAGTGTAAGAGTGCTTTAGAAATAAAGTGAAATTGAAGTTGAACTATATTTCTCACATTCCTCAACAAGTCCTCCAAAATCAGATGCTATAGGGTCGTTTGTGCATGCATCAAAATAAAGACTATATTCACATTTTTACTAAAAACGACCTCTGGAGGCGGATATCCTTCAATATTTGGTAGAAATCTTTGTTTTTAATAAAGATCGTGGCTTCAGCTTTGTTTTGATAACTTTTCTAGCAACAAATAAACACTTTATTTTCATAATATTCTTTTGGTTCATCTATACAATCTAGGCCTGGGTGATATGGACCAAATATCGTATCACGATATAAAGGGGTGGGAAAAAATATTGATACACTAAAATATCACAATATTTTCCTTTGCCAGTACCATATATTTATGTTTAAAAAAACACGGTATCAATCTTTTTTACTAATAAAATCTCGCAAGATATCATCGTTTTATTACAAAATCTCATGAGATTTTGTAACAAATTGATGATTGCATGAGTAAAAAAGATCGATACTGCGTTTTTAAATATAGATATGGTATCGGCATATGAAAATATCACAATATTTCAGTGTATCGCTATTTTTTCCCACCCTCATTAAATAATCAGGTGAGCCCTTTGTAGTCAGTTGAGGTGCAGCCGGGTCATTACGAAAAAAAAAAAAAAGCAAAAAATTTGCACAATACTGCAATATAACGATGTGTGTACCGTAAATATCACATCTCTCTCATGTAAATATTATATCAAGATATCATATCAGTATATCGCACAGCCCTAATACAGTCCGCAGTTTTGCCGTTTGAACAGGCATTCTTTCAGGTTTTTTGGCTGTTGCTATGGTGGTTGCTAAAGATGATATTAACAACAAACTGGAAAGTATAAAAAGTATAAATAATTTGCGTTGCTAACATAATTGCGCTGGTTAGCAATAACTTTTGTACATCAAAAAGGATTCCAATGGGCTACATTATTTGATATATGTTTATTTATTGAATTTCCCATGGGATAAATTAAGTATTTTTAATTTCATTCATTTAATTTTTCATTTAATTTTTATTTAATTTTATCATACAGTCGTATATACAGTTGTGCTTGAAAGTTTACATCCCCTCCCATTAAAGAAAATGCTGAATTCACAATAGTAATTCAAATAATAAGAAACTGAAAAATGTTATAAAGAATTAAAATTTACTAAATTATAATTTAGTAAAATAAAATGTTGTTTTTGAATTTTTTTCTTTAAAAATTACAAAAACAAACAAACAAATCTGTCCCAGACAAATTAAAGTATCTTGCTCATGAACAGTGGACCAAAATACCTGTTAACACGTGCAGAAGTCTGATTGGACGTTACAGAAAACACCTGATTGCAGTGATTTTCTCATGAGGTTGCTCAACAAAATTTAAGTTCAGAAGCCTCATCATGCTTGTTTACTTGTTTTTTGTTTGTTTGTTTTTAATTTTGATTCAGATTTGAAATTTTGAAAATTTTTATTCATTATTATTTTAGTCAATTTCAACTTATTTTACTGGAAGCTGATTTTTTCTGTCTTTAATGGGAGTGGATGTAAACTTTCAAGCACAACTGTTCACACACTATCATATGGTATTGAATGGTTTATCTTTTTTATTTCATTTTTCTGGCTCTAGGATCCGTTATATCACATTATATCGACAGGGAAAGGGGGGCAGAGAGTGGGGGATGACATGCAACACAGGGTCCCAAGCAGGGCACCAAACCTAGACCAGCTGCACGGAGGAGCTGTAGCCTCTGAACATGAGGCACCTGTTTAATGTCTTTTCCAGTCTACATATGTTCTCTTCAGTCGGACAGTTTTGTGTATTCTGCATCATTTCTCCTCCTGCCACCGCTAGGGGTGTCAGGGATTTGTAAAATACGCTCTAACCAAACGTAATTTCAGGTAATGACCCGATAGTACGTCTGAGTTTGGCGGACAGTCTGCAGTCCTGCAACCCCAGCCATCACACCCACAGGTTGGTGGTTCATCATTATGTCATGCTTCTGCTTTATGCAGCGTTAAAATCTTAATGATGAGTTATATTTAGTAGCATAATATTACCAGCTTTAATGTTTTATCAGGGACAGCTGTGGAATCTCCCGTCTAAGTTTGGGCTTGCTTACAGCCTTGGTCTCATGTGGAGGTAAAACTGAGTCATGAAATCATACAGCAGTTACTCATACAAGATTCCCTGACTTGAATAGAAAATAAATCAGTGGGAAGTGGACAGTTATTGATGGTAAAGTCTAGCTCTGGGGAAGACGGCACAGGAATGCTGCATCACTCTGGTTTGGTGTAGAAAGATGTAAACAAATGTTTAATGCTCAGCCGAGCAAGTTAAGCTTTGGGATTGATGGTAGAGTATCTAGGTGGCGATAGCTCTAAATGTAGAGCAGTTACTAGATAATAAAGGTTGATGGTATCATTCTCTACTTCCCTGGTTTACTTATATATATGTATAATTTAGACAACATACTTAACCCTTCAATGCTCAGCAATTTGTTGCTCATTTGTAAGTAATTATTGATAAAAGTATTTGCTAATGTAATGTAATCCTGACCTTACAGGATGATCCAGTCTGTATAAATGACATCATGTTATTGAACTGGATCCGTTTATTTCAGGTCTGTCTGACACAGCTGATCAACCTTAGTTTTCTCTTTAGAAATAAACCGTATTTGGTTTGATCTTTTCAAATATAGATGTGTTTAATGAAAAACCGAAGAATCGCTATAGTAGCTTTTTTTGTTACTTCACATCATAAAGAGATAATTAGTTTATTAGTTCTTCGTTTTTATGCTTATTTTATATAATCTGGCTCTCATTTGTTTGTAGAATATGGCACAAATATTGTGTTTCACCACAGTTCTAATAATGTGTATCATTTCACCAAATCACATTCTTAACCAAACTACAAGATCATAAATACCGTAACTCTTCTAATAGTGACCAGGGCTTCTATTTGTCTATCTGTTATACCGTTTGCATTCAGACAAACGTCCCGTTCTTTTACCTCGGAGCTGTAGCAGACGTACCGGCTGGCCCTAATGTCAGAAGAGCGGAAATGTTACGGCACAAGAAAATGTTCCAGACAGGGATGAAAGAATGGCTGTTGCTGTAGGTGCAACAGTCGACATATCTACAACATTTCCTGATATTTGAATGTGGCTGGGACGTAATAAGTCCACAAGGAAGCGGCATGTTCGAAAAGACAACTCCGGTTAAAGAGTGGATGGACTTTACCGTAAATATTCCACAATGGCAAGTCTGAAAGCGTCTATAGAGGAGAAATAGCTCGGATCTGTGTGGCTGGCCATAATCTTATCTCTTAAGAACAGTGGTGCCCAAGTCCGGTCCTTGAGAGCTACTATCCTGCAATTTCAAGAACATACCCTCTCCCACACACCTCAGTCAAATGGCTAATTCTCTCATGCACGTGTCATTCAGCTCTGCGGAGGCAGGTAACGAGCCATTCATTTGATTCAGGTGTGCTGGAGAAGCGGTGCAACCGAAATGTGCAGGATAGTAGCTCTCAAGGACTGGGACTTCGCCGCCCCTGCTTTAGAAGGTATTGTTTAATGCCGTGCACACATAATCATACCGCTTACATGCTAGAGATTTAAGACAGTGAACAATATAGTATATTGTCAAATACTAGCAAAATGTTTCTGGAGAAATATTGCTTCAATTTTAATAATAACTGCAGAAAAAACTTGAGTAAACCAGATTTTATTAAAGGATAACTTTCCTTTTTTTTCAATGTGGACCTTATTTCTAGGAGTATATACGTGCATTTACTCACCGGTAAAGTTTCTTTATCACTTTGAGTCCTTGGGAAGATACTACGTTGAGTCACCTTTCGGTGTACATCCAGTAAAATGGTGGAGACGGGTCAGCCTCTATAGAAGGTTGGCGGTTTATTTTAGAAATTTTAGGCTCCTTATAATTTTTTTTGTTTGTTTTTTGGCTAAAGAAATATTTAAATTATTTTTTTTTGTTTTTATAAAATTTTTCCCCCCCGGTGTTGGGGTGTGGGGGGAAAAAATAAAAAGGGGGGTTCTTTGGGGGAAAATTTTTGGCTTTTCCTCGTTTAAAAATGTGTTTGTGAATTTTTCCTTGTTGTTTAATATCTTTGTAAAACCAAAAAAAAAAAAATAACCTGACAAAGTATGAAGAAGGATGGTTTATTATTATTTATTATTTTTTAAAAAAATATTATATATAAAATTAAATACTAAAAAATCGACAAGGGGTAATGGCGCAAAGTGACGTCAAAATGAAATATGGATTAATTATCATCTTCATTTAATTTTAATTACATAAAAAAAAAAAAAAAAAAAAAAAAAAAAAAAAAAAAAAAAATAAAAAATTCATAAAATAAAAAAAAAAATAATTATAAAAAAACTACAAAAAAAAACCCCCAATAAAACCCATCACTGGAAAAAAACCATCATTAAATCAAAAAAATAAAAAAAAAAAAAAAAAAAAAAAAAAAAAAAATTAATAATCATATGATGAAAAAAAAAAAAAAAATGAGGTGTTAAGACAATAAGCAATCAACATTAAATAATTTTTCTTTACTGAAACTCGCTTATTTATTTTTTCTCTTTCCCTTTCAAGGAAATTGATATTTTTTCGAGAGGGAAAAATAAAACGATCATCAAATTCAATAAATTAATTATTATATAATTTATTATATTATTGTAAGATTAAAAGAATTTATTTTTCTATACTATAGATAAAATTTGTTCTTTCTTATTTAATTTTTTTGTTTTGGGGGGAAAAAATAAAACTTGGAAAAAAATTGGCGGGGTAGCAGCTGATGGGTGGGTTCCGGGCCCCATAAACTCCTGATTCTTTTTCGCGCGGGAAGGCCAGACCACCCTCCGTAACCCCCGGGGAACACGGCCCATCGAAGGCCTATTGGAAAAATTAAAACAAAAAAAAAAAGAAAATGAAGTTACTTGATGAGTTATTGATTATTTAATAAATCAAAATACAAAGAGAAAAAATTGGAAGGTGTTAATAAAAAAAAAGCGGGAAAAAAAAAAAAAAAAAAAGGAATATAAAAAAAAAATAGGCATAAGCACCATTTAATGATAAAACCTCTCAAAAAAATAACCAAACCAACACCAAAGCAAACAAACCCCCCAAAACAACACCTCAATACAAACCCTAATAAAAAATATAAATAATCATAAAATACTCACGATCACTAATTACTTTTAACTACTTGTAAGAAAAAAAAAAAAATAGAAAAAGAAAAAAAAATAAAAAAAGAATGTAAATATAAATATGATTGAAAATTGAATAGGAAGAAAAGATAATAAAAAATTTAGGATGAATATTAGAATATAAAAAAATAAGAAAAATATAATAGTGAAAAATCATTAAGAAAAAATAACTAAAATTTAAAACGAAAACAAAAAGTTAATTGGAATATAAAATATATAAAATTAATTTGAAATAAATTACTTTTACTCAACATTAGAATTAGAACAAAAACCTAATTATTTAAAATAAAAAATATAAGAATTAAATCATAATATAATAAAGATAAAAATAATATATAAAAATTAATATATATATTTAAGTTAAAAAAATAAAATAAAAATACTCAAAAAGATAAATTATAATGAAAACAAAAAAAAAGAGAAATCTAATGCATTATCTGCAGTAAAATTCCTTCATTTCATCAATGATAGAGAAGCGAGCTGCTCTTCTCAGTTGTACTCCAGAAGTGCGCATTGTGAACACGCGGCCCTGAAAAGTGTGTAGTACACCCTGATAACTAACAGAAAGCTAAATCTGGACTCACAGGACAATAGCACTCGTTCGTTCGTTCATTCATTCTACTTAAAGTATTGGCGAAAATCAAGGAGTTTTGCTGCAGATGTCTTATATAGTGACTGCCCCGTCTCCGCCATTTTATGGATGCAGGGCAACTCAATGTAATATCTTCTGAAGGACTCAAAGTGATGCAGAAATTTTACGGATGAGTAAATGCACGTATAAACTCCTAGAAAAAAAGGCCCAGGTTGAAAAAAAAAAAAGAAACTTAATCTTTAATGGTGCCATCATCAAACATCACTGCAGCCCTGTAGATATTCATGGTAACATCTTCACGACACGATGATGTCATCGTTTATTATCTGAGTAAACACAACCATCAACTATTTTTTTTCTTTTGCCCGAATTGGCTGCAATGACTTTTTTTTTTTTCAATGAACCATCATCTTCCTGCCAAATTAACTACAATACTGCTTCCATGTAGTTTACCTAAAATAGTCATACCCCCCGACAGTATGGCAGTTACATAATCTCACTCTAACATTACTCCAATAGGCAATTACACATCCTCTTACACTGAATCCCCCCCTTACACACACACGTATGTAGCACCACCAGTTCCCCATGTGTCCAAAGTTTGACAGATCTCCAACTTCCCTTAAAGAATTAATGCGGATATCTTTAGCTTCCCCAGCGTACGCGGGATGGCTGAGGGTGTGCTAAGAAGACATACGTTAGATCAGCATGTCATGCATAAATAAAATGCTAATGTTAAAGTCCCACTGATATGCCTCAGTTGATGTCACGTGGTCCCAAACTTGATTGTCCTTAAGTGACTCAGGTGTAACACGTGTTTTATATATTATGGGACAGATAGTTTGTCTAAAGCCGGTATTGTTAGTTTAAAGGTGTGTTTCGATGCAGCCCAGAATTCTTGCTGCACGCTTTAAACATCAGATGGAATTATTCACCCATTTTTGAGAGTGCTCGGGAAAAACACATGAATAATGCAACAGCTGTGGCTGTGGTGGGTCTTAATGAGATTTTTGGGAAGATTGTGCTCACTAAGTCATGTTGGGCGTGAGGAGAGTCAAAAGAAAGAGCAGAGGTGAGCAAGACGGAGGAGTTTCAGGTACGCGCCTTTAGTCTTAGTCTTATTTCAGCTCATGCCAGCAGCTAAATGTAATTACACAGCCAAGAACGGCGACTTGGGACTGAACCATGATCCTCTGTGAGCCACAGCGTCCTTTTAAAGAGGGAAAAGTTTAACATGGGTTGTACTCATGCTGCTGTGGAGTTACAGCCAAAGCAGCAAGGCTGATGATGTTCTACCAGAGGGGAGGCAGACAATTCTTCCTTGTTATCTTCAATGTTACCTGACACAGTCTTGTAAGGAATAAAAATACATAAATACATGCTTTCAAATAAAATATGTATTCATCATCTTTCCTACCAGACATTCTCATCAGCTTACATAATACAGGGTGGCTGGTCTCGCTAAGAAAGCAGCAAAAATTCAAAACTCAGTGTTAAAACATTCTGATTAGTTTCTGAGCTCACATTAAAGTTTGCTGTTCTCCAATTTTATTTTTTTATGAAACAGAACCTTTATATTTTCATCCTTTGCACTTCTGCTTCAGTCTGGTTTCTTTTTATGCCCAAACGCTCAAACTGCACAAGGTAATCAGGAAATTACTTCCGGGACCCTGAATTTCTAATGACTGAATAAACTTGTAATTTCACAGTGCAAGATGCATTAAAAGCAAAACCTTTTTTAATATAAATATTTATAACATATAACAGCTAAAGAGAAACACAAATTCCTGCTTATTGGACACGGTTCAAAATTCATATGAGAAGAAAGTCAATGGAGCTATTAGGAGATGTTTATGGCTAAACATAATATAACAAACAAGATGATAAACAAGATAAACCGCATAGACCAAAAGGGTGTAAACTGGAGCAACTGCTTCTCAAGAAAACGTGTCTTTTTACTAACAGAAAAGTCAACACATAATGTAATAAACTACAGAGTAATCCGGGCAAACGCTGCAAGTAGACCGTCTACTGTTTTTGTGGTGACGCGTCAATACACGTGTAATCAGAAAAGATGAGAGTCAGACTATTTCCTTGAGGGGGAAGTACATTTTTTTTCAACCTGGACCTATTTTCTAGCATTAAATACGTTCCTCACCCAGACAGTTTTGGTGTAACTTGAATTCCTTCAGGAGATATTTAGATCCACTCCAGATCAGCGTATGTCCAATATAATGGACATAATGACTCATCCTTATTTACAGACATTTACTTGTTATGGTGTCACATCACAGTGACATCATCAAAACTGGCGCAGTAAAAAAATCTGTAAATAAGGACGGATCACCACAAAAAAAAGCCATTTCAAGCCGCTTGGAGCTCACAGGGGGTCTGACTAGTGTTTTAGTGACAAAACATTGGTGAAATGAAGGAGTTTGTGGCAGATAATGTCTTATTTAGAGGCTGCGTGAGGTATGCCCGCAGCACTTCCAGGTTGAAAAAAAAAAGAGCTTCCCCTTTAACAATGTCGAGGAAATCTGGAAGGACTTGTGCATTTCTTGGCTGTAGGAACAGAATCGGCAAACTTTAATTGTGGTAAAAAGTAGAGATGTTCCGATACCATTTTTTTCCCTCCTGATACTGATTCCAATACTTGTGCTGTGATGTTATATAGTAAAAAAAAAGAGTCATGTTCCACCTGCACGACTGTGATATGATCATCATTGTGGACTGACTCAAGATAAACCTTTTGTAAAACATCAATACAGCAAATTGAAGCTGTTTATGTATAAATGGAGTCTTGCTGGAGGGAGAATCCTGTGTGAAATGCTGCCACACCACCGACATGATTTATATTTAGCTCCTTGTCTAAAAGGTGTGATCAGTTCTTCCACAACCTGCTAAGAAATAGGGCTGCAGTATGACGCAACTGTTTTAATGTTGGCTATTTTAGATCATATATGTTTTCTCTCATTCTAAAATTTCTGGATATCATAAGGTAATTGTTATTAGCTTTGCACATTATTCATGTATAATCTATAAACTAATTTACTAAATTAGAATATGTAAATGATGCATTAGTTTGTTTGGTTTGTTAGTTAATTTTCTAATGACTTCACTTTATAGTAAAAAAAAAAAAAGAAAAGAAATTGAATTTTTGTTTGTTTAATCCGCATTTACCTAAACCTTAACATGGTTATATATGGAATGATTAGTGAATTAAATAATCTAAACTATTTCTGACTTTTTTTTTTTTTTTAATACAGCAATGCAATAGATTAAGGCATTTTGTTTTCAACAAAGTTTTGTTCATCCTCAACAATAACACTGAGGAAGTTGTCTTCAAGAGATGTGTCAGTATCAACATAACTAATTTAGGTTTTTCAGTGGTTTATTTTATTATTTTTTGTGCTATTTCCACATATAAAGCATTTAATTTTTAGTTTTTCCAAGGTGAAGGGATAACTTGCCTGTATCAAACCAGTCTTTAACTATCTGAAATTCTAGTGCCACTGTAAAGAGGCTACATCAGATTGACCCTACAGTACGAAAAAATGCGTTGTCAGCAAATAAGTTTTCTTTTTTTTTGTAAATTAGAAACCGAATATAAATCTTCTACAATATCAACAACAATGGCCCAAGTACTGAACCCTGTGGAGATTTTACCCAAAACTCTGCTAGTAGGATGCACATGTATAAATTAATACTTGTTATCCAAAGAGCTGTTAAGTCACTCATAAGCAAGTCTGCTGATACCATATTCATATGAGCAATTTATGACAACACAATCAGATGTTTTCTGTCCATCAGAGAATATTGCAACAGTAGGGTCCTTTGTTGCAGCTGCATCAGTAATGTCCCATTTTTCGGATTCAAACTCAAATTTATTATTTGCCCTCCACCCTCTGCCACCATTACATAAGAGGAGAAGTGATCTCACTTCCCCTCTAGTAGTGTATTGCCTTTCAAGATTTTATTTTACAGATATAAGTTTTGAAAAATCAGGTTAATTCAATATTATTTGATAAAGCACTTATTGAATTGATTAATTTTATACAGAAATTACATGAGTAAGTAATGTATGTTTTAGAGACATGACATTTTATTGTACAAAGTATATTTTTAGACTGCATGCAACAATAAAGTATTATTCTCTGTACTGAGCATAGAAAAATACAAAAATGTATTAGTTTCATTTCATGTGCAGGTGTGCATGTTCTCAGAAGATAACCCTATCATCTGAGAACAGCCTGCCTCTCTGCTGTTAAATAATCTGAAGCCATCACCGTGAGCATTTCTTACACATTTGCTGACAAAGTGGACTTCCTCTGCCCATCTCTGCTTTTTAAAGACTCAGACTTTCATGTCCACCGCTTTTATGAATCCTTATTGCAAACAGCTGGTAGAATAATTCTTTTCCAACCTTTAAAAAACATATAATAATAATGATGATAATAATAATAATAATGATATCTATCTATACTATATCTATCTATCTATTTCTCTTTCTCTCTCTCTCTATGTGTCTATATATATATATATATATATATATATATATATATATATATATATATATATATATATATATATATATATATATATAAAAGAAAATACATTATTGAGGTTTCCATCCTGGTTTAATCAGTTTTGTTTTTGTTAAAATGAATAACTTTGTCGGCATTGCACAAACCGAATACTTGTGGTGCTCCGTAAAAAATTCCCAAAGATTGCTCAAAACAGGGCCTTTAATGTCCACTGTCAGTTCATCACAAGCTCGAGTAAAATTTCTGGCAACAGTTCAATAATTTAAGGTCCCATTGTGTAGGTTATGTGTTAACCTCAGCTTTCACAAAAGATTAGATCATCTCTAATGATCATTTAAAGGAGTTCAGACATTCTTAAAATGTTGTGCATCTACTAAAACCAGCAGAAATGGTTTGACATGTTTGCTATTACAGAGGAGGCATCAAGAGCAATTTATGTGAAATGTTCAATGAGACGCTGGTCTTGGCTTTTCTTCATTTTTAGGTGTAATTAAGAAAACCTATTTCACCCATCACTCCCAGCTAATAGCTGAGGGGATTGTGGAGCATCTCAGCCTTCAAAACACAAATGTTGGGTGGCATACTATCAATGCTTCAGCTTTTCATTGACTTGAGTGTTGAAAAGTGAAAAGGAGGCTTTGGCTGGTTTCTTTATCACAACAAGATTACTCTGGTGCTTTCTTCCACTTATTGATGATGGCCAGGGTGTCTTTTATATGTTCATTCATTAATTACAAATAGGGAGGAATTATTCTGGAAAGTCTTTTCAGCACAACTACAACATTTTAAAATACCCTCAGAGCCATTCTGTGGTGGCACAACATTAAACGGATAATTGTTAGATTAGAAAAGACCTGTTCAGGTTTTTAGAAATGAGTAAAGATCATCTTTTTTTATTGTTTTTTATTTTCTTTTTCTCTTTTCTGATTTCCAACAGGACTGCCACAGTTAGTCGATTAATCATGATTATGTCGACCACATAGGTAGTTGGCGATGCATAGTCAGAGCTATCAGGGTCAGCTTTTCTTGGATTACATATTAATGCTACTGTATATTTAGCAATTTTTTAGGCCCATCTGATAACCTTTTTTTTTTTTTTTTATAAAGTACCAACTGTCTGGGGTAGCTGGTGTCTAAAATAAGAAGGGAAAGTGGTTTGGCAGCAGCTGAGGTCTCCCTCTGCAAACCAGCAGCTTTGTTTCCCCAATCGCAATATCTCTGTAAGAAAAGCTTCAAACTGGGATTTTCAACTTCTGTATGTCCGATCTGAATAATTCCAACTGTAGGGGGCAGCTTGTGCCTAAGATAAGAAGTGAAAGTGGTTTGGAATTAGTCGAGGGCAGGGGTCTCCAACTCCGGTCCTGGAGAGCTGCTATCCTGCACATTTTGGTTGCATCCATTCTCCACCACATCTGAATCAAACAAATGGCTCGTTCCAAACCTCTGCAAAGCTGAATGACGTGCGCGGAGGAATTAGCCATTTGATTCAGGTGTGTTGGAGAGAGTTTGCTAGAAGAATTACAGGATAGTAGCTCTTGAGGACCGGACTTGGAGACCCCTGCTCTAGGGTCTCCCCTGTGAAGCAGCAGCTTATGTGTAGGCGTGAAAAGCTTAACAATGAGCTTAACAATGAGTAATAGACAAATGTTTAAATAAAGAAATAAAATGAATAAACATGATATCAAGTGGAGCCTTATGTTCATAAAGCTCCGCTTGGTAAAGCAAAACTGTTCAACAGAATAAAGCAATCAGATTTCCATTCTGCTTGCTTCGATGCTGGACAGGACAAGTTAAAAAAAAACAAAAAAAAACAAAAAAAAAAAACAATGAGATTTTGAACACAGACGAAATGAAATGAAATGAAATGAAACATATTTTGCATAAGGCATGAAGTTTTGGTGGGTAACTGGGATTCCAGAGAAATCATGCGTGGCTAGTGTTGATCAGGTAGGTCTTTGTTTTATGATTATTGTGTCAATTCATAATTTCACATAAGAGTTCTGGCGTTTTAGTCAAATCCTTTGGCTCAAAGACTATCATAACATAACTGCTTGAGCACCGGTTGAAGCCCAAGTTACAGAAAAATAACTTATTGACTTTAAATCATTTGGTCCACCCCAGTTTAAAAATCCCATCCACACCCCTGAGCCAGTTTAATGATTAAAATATTTAAAATGTATACTTAAACTTTAGCTCTGTTCAGTTTTGGCCAGGGATATTTCTTTTTCTACTTTCTTAAAAAGTTTTTAATATAATTAAAAGCATTTGGTCGGATGATAATTGAGCTTGAGTTTACAATTTTAATGTTTTTGTCTATTATTTTATTTAGTTGTCCTCCATAATCTATTCAAAGAAAGAATATGTTATTTTTTGGGGCAATTTTTATAATGCGATTAATCTAAATTAATTACAAAGCCCCCCCCAAGGAATTCAGAATCCAAATTCACCCTTCACCAGCGTTTCATAACAGCACTGATCTTTAACTTAAACTGACTAATGCCTCTGGACAATTTCTTTGTTTTACTAAATTTGGAAAACCTGGAGATGAACATGTAAATTTATTGAGATGCTCTAAACATTACTCATTCGATAGTTTCTGGTTTGTTTGTTTTTTAAATATGTACAAAAATCCATGTCGACCCTGTTAATGACCCAGTAATAATTACACTTTGTGTATTGCAGCAGGTAAACATGTAAAACCCTGTCGTAAAGTGGCCCAAGAGATGCATAGTTGGTGATCCCTGCACTTGTGCATTAAAAATCATAAAAATGTTCTTTTCAAACGCTTGAAACATGTAATTTAAACTATTAATTTAGCTACTATACCACAAGTAAAAAGCTGTATGCAATGACTTACCTTTAAGTTGCTGTTTTTAAGCAGAAGTCTGCACACTTCCGTCTTCACCATATTATCATTTTTACATACTCGTCCTGCTTACATTGTTTTTAAATTAACTGTCTTTATTTATTTAAGCTTTTGCTCTGCAAAGAACATCTGACTTGTTTAGAAGAGAAACTGATATGGACGGGGGATTAAGTTTGCATCTCAAACCTTCAACATAAGAATGAATTTTGGGTTTTAAACACTGGAAATTGATACACTGTACTGGCACATCACAATTTAGGCACAGACACAAGTAGGTGGTCTTTAAGTTGGTCCTTTAGAGTACTTTATTAACTGGTTACTATCAGATTGAATCAATGAGACTTTTGTCCCTGAGTCCCTTCTCTGCATAACCCAGAAACAACCACAGGATTTTTCTCAGAGCCTTTATTAATATGCAGTGTGTTCTGCAGGTGCAGAAGGGTCGGCTTGCATATCTATATGTTCACCTGCATGTGCTTATGTAGTGATTATAGTAAAGGTAAGTGTCTAAAGTGCCATCTTCCCAGCACAGGTGTGTTAGGAACAAGGAACTCTGCTTCATAATTAGTTTTAACTATTTAGAGTCCTTTTGAATACTTACGCTCAGGCTTTTATTCTAACTCACGCCATCGTTGAAGCAAGCCTGTCACCTCAAGCGTGACCCACTCAAACTTAATTTATCACTTTAATAAAAAATAAATTCAAACACATTCCAGGTTGTGAGGAGAGACCTGCTGGCGGTGAATATGAAAAACACCAACTGTGGCTTAGATAATTGGGTTGCATTATAATTGGAAAAGAAATTACATTCATTAGGTTTGCGCACTAAGACTGTAGTTGGCAGGTATATGTATAATAAGAAATGGTACATTAAACATTCACTGAAGTGCCTGAACAAAGCCCGACAAAGAATCTCACCTCTGTTTTGTGTCATCAGCCTCAGGAGAGCCCCCGCTTTGCCTTGATGTTGTGTTGAACCTTATTATGCTAGAGGAGGTTTTAAAATAGGTTGAATATGACAAAGATGGTTTAAAAAGCAGGCAAAAAAGTGGCTGAAGAGGAAATTCAGAACCATAGCGTACTTCTTTAATACATCTGTAGCCGTTGTTTTTCTACTTCAAGTTGATCTGGTTGTAGTATTTAGAGAGAAACTGGTCAAAAAATGATCATTTTCAATGATCATCAGATCAGTTTCACACTTGTACATTTTTCTGTCCACAAATTATTGTGACTAATTTCTGTCTGTGTATCCACTGAGATCAATAAGAGCAGATTAGTGTGTGAATGTTTCTTTTGTAAATGTCATGTAAGGGCCACGTTAGTCCGAGGAAATCTGCATGCATCAGAGATATGTATTTGTTCCCGTCATCGTGTCCACTTTAAGCGAACCTAAGTGCTTGAACAGAGGACAGCTTGACTTCTCAGAGTTCTTGAAAACATTTCACCTCTTATCTAAAAGACTTTTCACCTTTAATGGACTGATGGCGAGCTTCAGGCTTATAAGCTGTTGTTTGGACGCTTTCAGCGTCCCCGAGTTCACAGGAGTGTCACCAACAGACTATCCGTGGGAGATTTTGAAGCATATTTCAAACGTGTGAATCAGATAAAGCGAATGAAAAGAAAACTGGTGCACAAGAACATTTCAAGGTGAGACTTCATATGCATTATGGAAAACGTAAATAACTGCAAATCACATCCATCCATGCAGATATTGAACCAAAGTGGCTCACCAGCTGCTTCCAGTCTGAGCTGGTATGAAATAATTTCTAGTAACTGGCGGCTGTCTATAGATTTGACCCAAAGACTGTAAAAAAAAAAAAAAATGGGCGTAGAATCTGGTTGCATCGGAAAAGGGAAAAATGAAGCCAGTTCGGCGTTTTCCACTGTCGCCACTTCCGGAAAATCCTAAAATGGGCAAAGACAGGGCCACTCTGAGCCACAGGGCAAATGATTGACAGATAAACTAATTTGAAGTCAACAGGAACGAACGAAGGTAGGTGGTTAAGGTAAGATGCTCAGACTTGCTGTTAACCAGCTAAAAACCACTGTTGTGCAACTCTGCCACAGGCTGAGGCCTTCCTGGAGCAAGCAGGGAGCTAACTATTAGCCTCCACGGCTAAAATCGGCACCCGGTCTGTCAATCAAAGGACACGCCCCTAATTATGTGTTATTTCAAGATTAAATAACAACTAAATGGTTGAGTTATTAAAAAAATTCACGCCCCTCACAGTTGACATGACGGTAAACTTGACTCATTAAACCTACAATGATTTTTTGAACCAGGCTGTAAACATGTTTATTTCTGCTGTGACGCCGGCCTTTTAAACATGGGAGTCTATGAGAATTTGCTCTGTTTTTGAGCCCTTAGTGCAGGGGTGTCTAAGTGGTTCCAGAAAGGGCCGTGTGGCTGCGGCTTTCCAACCAAGCAGTAGCATACCAGACTCCACTCATCTCATCAAGTGAGTTCAGTCTTAACCTGAAGACTTGACGAGATGAGTGGAATCTGGTGTGCTACTGCTTGGTTGGAAAGAAAACCAGCAGCCACATGGCCCTTTCTGGAACCACTTTGACGCCCCTGCCCTAGTGGATGAAGAGTAAGAACTAGAATTTTTTTAAATTTACCCCTCCCCCCAAAACAACCAGTTCTGAGGTCAGCTGGGTAAGAGAGTTTGAGAGTTTAGACCAGAGATCACCAACTGCAAATCTCTCAGGCCAGTGTACGGAAGGTTTTTAACATTTTCGTGCTCCAACACAACTGACTCAAATTAAATGGGTCCGACGGCATATGGAGTTCTGCACAATGACTCATTAATTTGGATCGGGTGTGTTGACACAGGGTGACATTGAAAACCTTGCGGACACTGGCCCAAGAGATCCACAGTTGGTGATCCCTGGTCTAGACTGTGTCAGTGTTAGATAGGGATGTATACCGAGTACCGGTATCGTTTGGTACCGGTTCCTAATCTTAACGATACCAGGGTACCGTTAAGATTCTGGACAAACGATACTCTTATTGATACTTTTTGTACATCTACCTAACCATCGAGTTATCATTACACAGTCAACTAATCACAGAGATGGAATAAGACAGACACAATTCCCTTATTCTCCCAGCTGTTCTTCACCCACCTTTATGTCCAGGCTACTTCGACACCTTCTGAACAAACGTTCTCCACCACTGGATCTTTTAACATCTTGTAATGTCTCTAAATTATGTTATAGTATCAATAAGAAATTCGATAAATACCGGTATCGATAAGGAGTATCGATATGGGTATCAGTATCGATAAAATCATAACGATATACATCCCTAGTGTTAGATAAGCGATACTGCCTCCGTTTTTAAAGTTGGCTTTTCCGGTTTAACATCAGTGGTTATCACAGATCTGCATGCTGCCTTGACAAAGACGGGTAATGCACACGAACAGCACAAATCAAATCTCTCACACATGTACATGGTATATCGCGTCTGTAGCAGCATATGATATTCACTGCTATCCCATGTTTTCCCGGCATCCTTATTCTGCTGTTCATTACAAATCACATATAGCAGGTGACGTATGGAACCTTTTCCTAATTTATGTATACGTCAGTCATGCATGCTTTCATCATCCCCCTCATTTCCACAGACAAAATAAATTCCACATCTTCACGGTCATCAGACTCCAACAGGAGGCTGCAGAGCGGGTGTTATGCCAAAAGTGTCCAGCTTACACTGGTAACTGCACAAATCCAGGTCGATCGCTGGTGATTCTTCACAGGAAATCAGCCGGCTGCGCTCAGGAGGGGAGGGAGAGAGGGCCAGAGCACAATCACCGTGCAGCAGAAGTTCCAGACTTGTTTTTCTTGTCGGAGTTAGTCAGGGGCGGCCGGGTCATTACCCAAAAAATAAAACAAAAACATTTGGACAA
Source organism: Atherinomorus stipes (assembly GCA_023101725.1). Taxonomy (NCBI): domain Eukaryota; kingdom Metazoa; phylum Chordata; class Actinopteri; order Atheriniformes; family Atherinidae; genus Atherinomorus; species Atherinomorus stipes. The sequence goes on from JALJCO010000418.1 coordinate 19,544, forward strand.
CTAATACCGTGATATAACGGTGTATGTAAATATCATATCTATCTCCTTATACTGGTATATCACCCAGCCCTAGTTCAGACCAAACACGATTTGGGTATCAAGGGCGTCATGTTTACGTGCAAATTCAATGGCTGATGCGTGTTCAGGATGTATTGAAAAGTCTGCGTTGTGTTTCGCGTGTCGGACACAGCGCGTTTTAAGCATTTTGGCGTTTGACGTGCCTGATGTGCGTGACGTGTGTCAAACTCCAGAGTTGGAAAATCTGAACTTTTGCAGCGTTTACGCAGGGCGTTAACCTATCAGAGAGACTCATATCTGTGACGTGACACAGACACACATTTTCTGACAGGATGGGAAATACTGAGGAGGCCCCGTAGAATCTCTTCACTCCACAGAAAAAGTGGAGGATAAACTGTGGCCTGCGTCCGGTCCCAGGTTTCCAAACAGCAGGTTGATGACCTGCTGTCCTGATGGGATGTAATGGGCTTATAATGCCGTCCCAAAGCCGGACTGCAGGTCGTTTAATTGGGCCGGATCAAACTAAAGCTGTGCCCATCATCGGCGTGCAGCTCCTGGAGTAAATGGTGAAATCACCAAACGCAGAACACCTCTGAACAACCTGAGGAATCCAGACACGGCGCAGAGACACGCAACGTCATTTTCTGGCTTTGTGGAGCAAATAAAGCCAAGCAGCTGCTCAGTTTCATCCGCCATCTACAAAGACACAAACAAAGGAAAACAGACGGGTCCGCCACCACACTCTAGACGCAGATGCGCGGTACAGTATGTGCGTCAAGAGCATTTTTGTTTTTGAATGTCAGCGTCCGATTTTATTTGAACCAGCGTCAAACTTTGGGCGTCAGGCATGTTTTTCACATCCAACTTGCTTTTGGTCTGTTACAGCGTAACAGTCCTATAATATCAAAATCAGTGGACAAAGGTGTGAGGATGCAGAGAGCATGGATGGATCAGCTTTGGAGGATTCTAACATCAGTAACGAAAAATATTAACCAACACAGTGTGTACCGTTTCCTGACGTAAGCAGCCTGGCCTTCAGCAGCTTGCTGAGCAGTCAACATGTTAGTGTTGTTAGACAACCTAAAGTAGCTTCTATTATGATAGCAGCCACTGCAACACGAAAGTCCATGACATTTAGAAGGCTCCCTGAAGATGGATTATTGCTCCAATCATGAAAAAACACATTTTACTTTATTTATCATCGCTACAGTTAAAGGTTTTTAGTGTCAGAGGATGAGAAAAACCCAAACTGATCAAACAAATATATTTTTTCGATAGCATGTATCATATTGAATGCCTTTGTAAAATCTGACCCACATTCCAAAATGGTAATCTGGCTTCAGTACAATTAATATGAGCAATGAAAATGTGCCACAGTAAGCAGTGGCCTGAGAGCAATTGAATCACCACCATCTGATCTGTTTATGAAGCAGGAGGAGGATCATCAACACCCTCCCTCTCTTTTATTGAGCAACTGTATGATTTGCCTCGATTACAGCCACAATTTAATCTGTAGAATGTGCCAACAGTTTCACAGTAAATGCATCTGGACTATTTTAATCACTCAGTTGAATCCGTGATAGAATATTCAAAGAAAAATGAAGTCAGAATAAATCTGTCTCCCTGATTATGTCACATAATGAATGGGAGTCTTTCTGTTCTTCTCGTGATTAAGCAGACTACAAAATCTCACTAAATCTTTGATTAGATGAGCTAAAGTGCAGTCTCACGCCAACGGCGAACACTTCCAATACCCTGTTGTCTGAAAACACTCATACTTGTAAATATTTCACTTGTTCCTTTTCACTCTGCCAGAGCAACTCATTTTACCTCTGGTGTCATGATCTGTGGGTTTCGGTTCTGGTTCTTTTGCTCTCTTAGTCTTATACTTTTTTTCTGCTGTCTGGTTTCCTGTTTTATTTTTAGTTTATTGTCTCGCGTTCTCACTTTATTTCCTGCTTCTTCATCATGGTTCCTCGTTGCAGTGTTTTGTCAACAATGAGGAAATTATTTAACTGTTTTTCATGATGACAACGACACGGTGATGAGTTAACATGGCTCTTAGATTATTAAAAAATGATGAAAGTTGTGTGAGTTTTCGTTGGGGCAGATGAGACTGGATGAAAATGTTAGTGGTTCTTTCAGATGTTAAAAATGCAAGATATTTCTGCCTACCGTGTGCAATCTGTCTAAAAAAGCTTAAAAAAACAAATATCTGCAATGCTGCTGCATACTGTCCTTGTTCGGACACGGCCACCACCTGCTGTATATTTATAAGTGGTAAATAAATTGTCACAAATAGGGGTGGGTATTGGCAAAGATTTCATGATACACATCACGTAGGTCATGATATAATGCAATATTCCAGGCAATTTGTTTTTTTTCTTAAAAACCAAAAGGGAAAAAAACTAAATTACTTCTGGGTTTCCATTTTTTCATTTACAAATCAAAAACGGAAAACAAAGCCAATTTTCCTTTCCTGTCCCCAACATCAAGAACCAAAAAACGAGAAGAACTTAAAGGTGCCATGACATCAAATTTCACTTTTCTGGGGTTTTGGGGGTATAATATGATCTGTTGTGCACTGATGAGGCCATGTGAATGTCCAGAGTGAGAATCAAAGTTCCTGTTTATGGTCTGTCAGCTTTGTCTCTCTGCTCAGAAACAGTTGAATCAGACAGCAGGCTATCATTCTACGTAGTTCTATCATTCTACGTAATTTAATTGCTCCAATAAGAGCACACTATCAAGTAAACAGCGCCCCCCCCCCCCCCCCCCCCCCCTCTCTCTCTCTCCTAACGGCCTATGCACCGTCCGCTCCCCCCTCCCCTCCCTGTCTGATTCAGCTTCGTGTAAGGAGCTAGTAGTAACTTCTGTGCAGTCAGGTCTGGATTTTCAAACCCAAATGGATTTAAAAGAAAACTTCTGCAGCAACACTAGAGGGAGGGGGCCACAACCTTGTCATTACCTGTAAGTTTATGTTATTTTCTAAATGCTGTCTTGTCTGATAAACGTAGCTCACTGTCTAAGGATTGTTGCTAGCAGTTAGCCTTTAGCAAACTCCGATCGCAGCTTGACCTAGATTCTCCAAATAAGGTCATAGCCAAAAAAGGTGTAGCCAATCAAAAAGAAGCAAGGGCTCCGGGAAAAGCCCAAAATAATCACGGGACCAAAGGAATAAGGGGAAGAGAGGTCTGGGTTAAAAAAATACTCGGAAAAAAAAAGTGTTTTTTTTGGAATAGAAAAAATAAAAGAAGAAAAAAAAAAAAAAAAAAAATAATTATACTCAACACTCATAAAAAAAAAAAAAAAAAGAAAGTGGGGGATGGAGAAAATAAAAAATATTTTCTTTTCGAGTAAAAAGAGAAAGAAAAAAAAAAAGAAAGGGGAAAAAAATAAAAAAAAAAAAGAAAAAAAAAAGGAAAAAAAAAAAAAAGAAAAAAAAGAAATAGAAGAAGGGAGGAGGAGCTAACCAGTAGGGAGGATGGTGGGGAAAAAAAAAGAAAAAAAAAGGAAATTGAATGTAAAAAAGAGAGGATTAATATGTAATAATGTGTTTTGAGGGAGGAAGAAAAAAAAAAGAAATGTAGGGGAGGAAGCTGGGACAGAGAGAAGGAAAAAAAAAATTTAGGGGATGTGGCAAGAAAAAAAAATACTAAATTTTAACCTAAACCCCCCGACCCTTTTCGGCAGGCGCTCCACATTGCCAGGATTTTTAAGCATTTTCACTGATTTTTGGAAAGCCACAGAATATTGTGTACTATGCCTGTGCAAACACTGAATGTACCAAAAGAAAGCTTAGACTCTCTTCTTTTATCAGAAAAAACTATTTGTTTCTAGCTTTTTCTATTCTATAGTAATCTGCAGTAGAACCTGGGTTTGTTGCAGCAAAAAATGCCTGCTTTTGACCAAAAAGATGAGAAAACAAGCTTTAAATGCTGCAATGCACTTCAAGCGGAAAAGTGTCTTTGTTGCCAATATTTTTTACTTTAGTGACACCTTCATCATCTGAACAGCTGTTTACTTCTATGAAACAACAAAAACAACACTGAGAAAAGAGTTTTGGTGGCAAAATAATTATTCACTAGCTGAATAAGCCACAACAAGTTTGTTTCACAACACAACATTGGACAGAAACATCTCTCTTTCTATCCCTCCCCTTCCGCCACTCCATCCACTTCGGCTTCCTCACGCTGCACATTCAGCAATTCGAATTAGCATGTAAACACGTGATTGACAGTTAACGTTTGGATTTGAATTAACGTGTTAACACTTGAATGGCAGCCAGTGAGTAAATAACAAAATCAATCATTGCACTCTGTTTTATTGTTGAATACAGTTAAGCAGTCCTGTTTAACCCACCTGCGCAGAGACGGGACGTAGGGCAAGTGTGCGTGTTGCCTTTGGTGAACAGCCGTGGTTACGCCTGTGACCTACTGTATGTCTTCTGAAAATGAAAATGCATCGCTGGGAGAATGAAGCATCACGGATCTGCAGAGCTCTTGCCGACGTTGGCGCAGCATGTACCAGTCCGATGAAAAGATCTTGGTAAGATGTTTTGTGGAGATTGGTAGCTAATTGGCAAGAATGATGCCAGAATGATGGCTGAGCATGAGCCAGTGTTAACCCAATATAATTACGATCTACCACTGCGATCCCAAGAGAGCGAGGAAAACATTTTGCTCTCTTTCCTGCTAACTTTACACTGGATCAGCTGATTTTCAGCTGCATCTGGAAACCCTCCAGCATCGTTGAATCTCAGCTTTTCCAAAGTTAAGTCAAAGGGAATTAGACGTCTGAATACTTTTACCGCTTTTCAAGGATCGCACCATTCATACTTTACATTCAGGTTAGGTTCACTCAAAGTATGAATGAATTCATGAACGATCGGTCAATGAACTCGTTCAGACACAACTCTGGGTTTATACTCTGCCATCAAATGGATGAAACTGATTCCTCAAACATTCTCGTGTGATTTGAACCAAAAAACTTCAACTTTCTGTCCAGTCATCCATTGCCATCCAACTTTACATCAGTCTGTTCTTTTAGTTTAGGACAGTATGAGGGATTTCTTTCTAACTCTGAGCTATCTCTAGGCTATTGATGGAGACACTGCAGTTGTGCATGTGTCACTAACCTGAGCTGTCAGTTGAGAAAGAATCAAACATCTGTGCCATTAACTTGACGCAGAAATCTCTCCTCTTCAGGGGAAGCTAGGGGGAGGTAAGACAGCTCTGTCCTTGCAGGAGTGTATTATTTCTTCAGAGTGTGTGGATATAAAGTACTCTGTGTGCTGCAGAGTTTTTGGTGGTAAGCTCAAACTTAATGCAGTCCACCTACCTGAGCTACAGAGAGGCATTTACCTAATGACTCCATTTCAAGGCACTGAACAAAGCAGCACTGATTTAGTGAACAAAGCAGCACAAGTTAGCTGCATGTCATCATCTCTGACACATTGCAACGCTGCGCTATCTTCAGAATCGCACCACGAGAGTGCTAATGATGATTGTGATTGCAGCCTATAACCAGAGGCAAGAGAATCTATTCTTAGAAGCGGCGTTTTTATTTAGTCTGAGAGAAACGTGAAGTCGTTGGCAGCATCACGCCTGTTCTTTTTCCCACTTCATTAATCTGTTCATTTAGTCAGCAGACTACTTCCAATCCCACTCTGCTCTCACTCATTCATCAAGCTGGCGGGGTTGCTGTCTTCATTTTCTCTGTCTGTTTCAAGTTGAATTTCCTCCCAGATCTCTGTGGTCAACAGTGATGAAAAGAATAACTCATCACAGAAACAGAAACCGCACCATCAGCTCGCCGACTTGCTCACATGCCCGCAATTGCAGTAAATTTGAAACTGACACGTGTAATGGACACATTTCAGCAAGCATGTGATCCCATGCTCAGTTTTTCCAAAATTAGTTTTTGTTCTAGACTCCAAGAATCAATAAATAGTTTGTTTTGGTTTTCTGTCTCTGTGTTTAGACTGGAACTTCAGTAATTCAACCCATCAGATCTAATGAAAGACTAACTTCTTAAAAATGATCCCACCAGTCATTTGTATTTGCAGGAAATAAGAACTTATAATTGAATTCATGCAATCTCAAGTTGTGTGAGCTCTTGAGATTACATATATATATATATATATATATATATATATATATATATATATATATATATATATATATTTTTTTTTTTAAAGTACAAATACTGTCCATTAAGGCAGCATTGACATTGCACAAAGAATGTATTTTAGTTAGGGATGTTCAATATATTGAATATCAATATTTGGGCAAAATTGTCCAACTCTCTATTTCCAATATCTAATATCAACCAATACTAATATATGCAGACAACTGTGAGGTTTTATTTGTCATATTTTGAAAGATACAACTATATTCTGCTCCAAGAGCAAAGATTCCAAAATCTCCTTAAAGGAATAGTTCACCCTCAGAATGATGTAACTTTATTTTCCATTACCCTGAGGGAGAAGACTCTGGACCACTTTTTAAAAATTAAAATAAAAGGGGAAGGAGGGATTCTCTCCCCCAAGGGGTTGGCCAGGGCGGGAAAAAAAGGCATAAAAGCCAAAAAAAATTTTAAAAATTCCCCCAAATTGTTCGTCCCAGGAAACCAAGGGTCTTGGGGGGGGGATTTGAAAAAATTTAAAGAAAGAGTTATTTAATATTTTAAAAAAAAAAAAAGGGAATAGTGTATATATATAAAGGGGGGAAAGGGGGGGAAAAAAAAATGGGGGACGGGGGTAGAGGTACTCTTGAAAAAGAAAGAGGAAAAAAAGAAAATTACTGTTTATTTTTTGGTGGGGGGAGTTGAAAAAAGGGAGAAAAAAAGGAGGGGGGGGAAGAAAATTAAAAAAAAAAAAAAAAAGAAAAAAAGGGGGGGGGTCTCGTCTGGCGGGGGTTGCGTAGGTTAGTGGAGGGGCATTGGGGGGGTTGGGGAGGAGATGTGATATGGTTTAGAATATAAAAAAAAAAAAAATGGGAGGTAGAAGTAAAAAAAAACTACTCAATATAAATGGAGTAGGAGGGAGGAGGAGGAGGGAGGAGGAGGGAGGAAGAATATTGAATGTTTATGAGTATTTTTGGCCCTGGGCCGGGCAAGGGGAAGGGGGGGGGGGGAAAGGGAGTTCCCGGGCTGGAAAATTAAAAAATAAAAGGGCTCACATCAGAGTAAGTGAAAGAAAAAGAGGAAAAAAACTTGAGGGTAGGTTAACTCAGCCAGAGGAGTTCATTTTGGACATCTGGCTGCCAGATATCAGATACTAGCAGGTATTAGGCAACATGTGGCCAATTCTAATGTTGCTGACAACTTGGTGACTTAACCACCAACTTAAAACCAGACATATTATAAGCAGCTTCAAAGCAAGTCAGTCTGTAGCAGCAGCAGCTGCACTGTAGTCACATGACTCTGAAAGGAATGCTGGGATATGAAGTTCTTCCACATAAAAGGGACATTTCTACATGCTGGGCCAATGCTAATGGAACAAGATCTCGTTGTTCTGTTACGAAATGAGTAAAAATATCGAGCCAAAAAAACAATACTGATATTTTCCAATATCACATTTTAATGCTGGTATAAGCCAATAATAGTGGGCATCCCTAATTTTAGTCTTAACGTTTATTCCCTAAACGAATTAGTTTAGATTTCTAACCCCAACTAAACACTAATATTGCCCAAACCATCCAGTAATTGAAACAAGTGGTTTCCACAAGTTCTGGTGACACCAAATTTTACTCCACACATCAAAAATCTTTTTGTTTTAGGGACAGAGACTCAATAGATCTTCAGTGCTGCCTGGATAAATGTATGTGCACCATCCATTTTTGTTGTATTTGTATCTTCTTTCTACAAAATCCCTTCTTGACGTGTATGGCCATTACAACCATGCCATAAGAGTCTGCTTCATTCGTGAAACATCTATTTCATTCATATTTCTGAGACCCCATCATGGAGGCAACGATCTGTTGAGCCGGTGTTCTGCAGGTTTTTGATGTTTCCCTGCTGCAGCACACCTCACTCAAATAATAGCTCATTAAGAAGCTTGTGGAGAACCTCTCAACAAGTTAATGCTGAAATATTTGATTTGAACCAGGAGTTTTGCAGCAGGGAAACATCAGGAACTGCAGGACGGTGGTCCAAGAGAACCGAAACTAGTGGTCCCTGTTCTAACCAGACCTGCTCTTCCTGGAAATCTGTTCAAGCTCTTCCAGGACTCATCGAGAGACTCAAGCTCGCCCAAACTTTCAATTTCTCCAACGCACCTCCGGTCTGATCAAGAGACTCGTTTCAGTTGGATACAAGGACACGTCCTTGGTATGGCTGTAGGTGATGAGAGGAGTGGTCCTCTGGCAGTTGGAAAATTTCCCCAGACTACATGTGGAAGTGTCCTTGGGCAAGGTACTGAAGCCCACGTTTCCTCTGATGGGTTCAGTGTGCAAATGTGTGTGTCAGGTAGCACTGCCTAGATAGAAGCGCAGTATGACTGTGTGTGAATGTGGCCTGCTGTGTAAAAGTGCCTTGAGGTGTGGAACAGACTAGAAAGTCACCACACGAGTACAGTCCATATACTATTTGGTACAGAGCTACTCAGTTCGGTCCTACGAGGGCTGCAATCCTGCAGGTTTTCAGGGTCTCCATGCTCCAACACACCTGACTCAAGTCAACGAGGCATTGCGCGGAGTAGTGCAGGAGAGATTGAAAACCTGCATGATTGAGGCCCTCGTAGGACCAGACTCAGTAGCCCTCAGTGGGATGGGACCTTTATATTTGTATCCCTCTCAGGCTGAAACATATCCTTCCTCACAATGGAGAATTTCTAATAGATTTTCTTGTATCACTTCAACTCTGGCTGCTAATTACACCCAGTTACACACTCCTTATGCTATTTGATATGGAGCACACTGCTAAGGTCACAGCAATGTACATTTTCTACTGAAAGGCTCATCCTGGTTTCACTTTAAAGCAGTGTTAACACTATTGCAATTTCTAATCCAGGAATGGGGGCGTTCAAGCTCAGTACCAGCATAGGAGCTATTCCTGAGAGCTACCATACTGAGACCATGAAGGCCCATATGTGTCCATCCTGGCATCATCGCTGATTTTGACTGGAACTAGACTGCAAGCAAATATTCTAACCATAGTGGCAACAAGAAACTCGGAACATCTGAAGTAATCTTAAAGGTTGCGTTGACCTCGGGCCTCTGCGGCCAGCTCACAGTGAAACTGAACAAATTTAAGAAAACGGCATTGGGGGAGGTTTTTTGGGGGGGGAAGGAAAAAGGAAAGGAAGGGGAAGGAGGGGAAAGGGAGAAAAAAAGGAGAAAAAAAAAAAAAGAAAAAAAAAAAGAGGAGAAAGAGAAAAAAAGGGGAAGAAGAGAAGAGGGAGAAGAAAAAAAAAGAAAGAGAAAAGGAAAAAGAAAGAAAGGAGAGGAAAGGAAGAAGAAAAGCAAAAAAAAGAAGGCGGGAGGAGGAGAAGGAAGGGGGGAAAGAAGAAAAGGATGAGGAGGAAGCAAGACGAACAGGAGGAGAGAGAGGGAAGGAAGAAGAAAAAAAGGAAAAAGAAAAAAAGGAGAGGAGAAAAAGAAGAAAAGAGAAAAAAAAAAAAAAAAAAAAAAGAGAGAAAGAAAGGGAAAAGAAAAAAGAGAAAAGGGAGAGGAGGGAGAGGGAAGAAACAAAAAGGGGAGAGGAAAAAGAAAGAAAAGGGAGGGGAGGGGAAAAGGAGGCAAGAAAGAAAAAAGGAAAAAAAGAAAAAAAAGAAAAAAAGAGAAAAAAGGGAAAAAGGAGAGAAAAAGGAGAGAAAGGGAGAAAAGAAAGAGGAGGAAAAAAAAAGGGGAGAAAAAAAAAAGAAGAGGGAAAAAAAGAAAAAAGAAGGAGAGAAAAAAAGGAAGGACAAAAAGGAGAGGAGAAAAGGGGAGAGAGAAAAAAAGAAAAAAGGAAAGGGGAAGAAAAAGGAAAAAAAAGAAAGGAAGAAGGGAGGGGGAGGGAAGGAAGAAGAAAGGAAGAGGAAAGAGAAGAAGAAAAGAAAAAAGGAGAAGGAAAAAAAAAGGGAGAAGGAGGGAGGGGAAGAAAAGAAGAGAGGAGAGAAAAAAAAGAAGAAAAGGAAAGGAGAGAGGAGGAAAAGAAAAAGAAAAGAAAGGGGAGAGGGGGGGGGAAAAGAAGGAGAGAGAGAGAGAGGGAGAGAAAGAAAGAGAGAAGGAAGGGAGGAAGGGAGAAAGAAAAAAAAAAAAAAAGAAAAAAAAGAGGAGGAAAAGAAAGAAAGAGAGAGGAGAGAAAAGGAGAAGAAGGAGAAGAAGAACGAAAAGGAAGAAAAGAGGAAGGGGAGAAAAAAAAGAAAAAAGAAGAGAAAGAAAAGAGAAGAGGAGGAGGGAGGGAAAAAGGGGAGAAGAAGAAAAAAGAGAAGAGAAGAGAGAGAAGAGGGAAAAAGAAGAGAAAGGGGAAAAGGGGGGAGAGGAGAGGGGGGAGGAAAAAAAAGAAAGGAAAGAAGAGGGAAGGGAGGGAAGGAAAAAGAAGAAGAAAAGAGAAGGGAGAGGGAGAGAGGGAAGAGAAGAGAGGGAGGGGAAAGAGGAGAGGAGAAGAAGGAGGGAAAAAAAAAAAGAGAAAAGAAGGGGAAGAGAGAAGAAGGAGGGAGAGGAGGAGAAAAAGGGAAGGAGAGGAGAGAGGGAGAGAGGAAGAAAGGAAGGAGGAAGAGGAAGGAGGAAGAGGGAGGAGAGGGGGGGAGGGAAGAGAAGAACAGAAGAAAAAAAGGGGGAGAAGAAAGGGAAGAGAAGAGAAAGAAAAAAAGGGAAGGAAGGAAAGAGGGAAGAAAAGGGGAAGAGAGAAGGGGAGAAAGAAAAAGCAGAAAAAAGAGAGGGGGGAAAGGAGAGGGAGGAAAGAGGAGAAAAGAGGAGGAGGAGAAAGGAAAAGAGAGGGGAGAGGAAAGAGGAAGGAAGAAAAAAGAAAAGGAAAAGAGAGGGAGAAGGAGAAAAGGAAGGAGGGGAGGGGGGGAGAGGGGGAGGAGGAAGAAAAAAAGGAAAAAGAGAGGAAAGAAGAGAAGGAGACGATGTTTTGTCAGAGAGTTTCTTCTTCAGGTGTGCCTTGCACATGAGAAACACATGAAGGAACTCATAAAAGCAGCATACTACCACCTGAAGAACATCTCATGGATAGGGATGCACTGATCCGATCTCAGTCTCGGGTTTGGTTCCGATCTAGAAGAAAATCCTAGCTCGGGGATCGGTATGAATGAGCCGATCCATAGGTACAGATCTGTTCAGTGTAATTTAACGCTGCCGCTTTGAGTGACATCACGCATTACTGATGCTGCACATGGAGAACGTTATGTTTGTTTACAAAGGCCAGAGTCGCCCTGCTACGTTGCTAGCCGGCTGCCGTGTCTTGTGGTTTGGGTTCCCACGTTTCTCGGGTAAAAATCCCTCAAGTGCCGGCAGGCCGCGGACAATTAGAAGGAATTATTTAATCTTTTTGTACATGACAAGTTTTATACTGCCATTTTATTTATTTATTTAACATTTATTTAACCAGGCAAAGACATTAAGAACAAGATTGTTATTTACAATGCCGGCCTGGCATTGCCGGTTATCCACCGACTGACTGAACCAAGGGAAGTTGTGTTATATTTTTACATGTGAGCAAGCTTGTTTAGGATTGTTAAAGTTTATTTGAGATTGTTGTGTGTATTTCTGTACATTTAACTGTTTTTAAAAGCCAGGTAAAAATTTTCAAAGCCAAGTCTGATGCTGCCTTGCACAAAAAAATTATCCCAATCTGTTTCTACACAAGGAGGCACCGTCCAATAATACAATGCTGTTTTTTCCTCCTTTTTCTGTATCGGTAGCGGATTGGTATCAGCAGATACTGAAACATCAAATCTCGGGATCGGATTGGTGTCCAAAAAAGGCGGATTGGTGCATCCCTACTCATGGAGAAAACATCTGATATTGTAGCAGGAAACAGAAAACCTAATTTATGCATTGATCTTTTTTTGTCTGATGGGATCAGCATCTCTGCTGGTCTACCTACGACAACGAGTTAGACACCTGCAGCTCATTCTGAGCTCTGCTGCAGAAGTTCTCACTAAAACCCCGTTTCCACCCCCGGGTCTGGGTGGGCTTTGACGTATATGCTGACTTTATGTTGCGTCTCCACAGCAAACTGTATCCTAACCCTGGAGGCGGAGTTTTGACTGGATAGCGCTGCTACGCGATCACGTGACATCATCGCAGTGCAACGCCTTTTCACCAAAGCGCACGAGACAGAAGCCAAGGAATCATTCCTGCTTTGTTTTTATGCCGAGTCGCGTGGAAAGTGACATATTTTTTCAACCTTGAATAGATTGCAGTGTGTGAAGCTCCTTGGTCCGGATCGGTTAGATCAGAACTCCTACAGAAGGGTGCCAAAGAAGTAGGAGGGGTCGGGTTGGATATAAGGGATGGGAAATTGCAAATATCACCTCCTCTGATTGATCATCTTTCAGATTACCTTCTTCCTCCAAAGCTCATCCATCTGTGGTAGTTTTATTCTTCTCCCTGGTTCTTCTTCTACACATTCACTGGGGAAAAGTTCTGGGAGTTACATGCATGGTTGACTGACAGCTGTGCACAATGACATGCACAAAACCTGAGATCCCAGCACTGTCTGTCTTTCCGTCAGAAAGTATAACTCATTCCTCAAGACTGAATGACTTTTCCTGGTTTTAAAACTATAACTTTTTATAACTTGTGAAACTGGAAACTGGCCAGGCTGCTTACCACCAACACGGCATGGTGTAACCACCACAGCCTACCTGAGTGTTGTTGCTGACCATGTCCATCCCTTTATGGAGCATCTTCTGATGCTACTTCCAGCAGGATAATGCACCATGTCACAAACTGCTTTCTTGAACATGATGATGAGTTCACTAACGGCCTCCACAGCCTCCAGATCTCAGTCCAACAGAGATTCTCATGAATCTGCAGCACCTGCGTGATGCTATCATGTCAATATGGAGTAGAATCCCTGAGGAATGTTTCCAACACCTTGTTGAACCAGTGAAGGTAACAGGGGGTTCAGAATTTACAAAACATGCCTGATAAAGTTGCTGGTGAGTGTGTTTTGCTAAAACTTAACCTCTGATTCTGTTCTGCATCAGTGCACTGAATCAAGCATCAGCCTTCGAGTCCTAGTAGAGATAGAGATATTTATGTCAGGAAATTAAACAGTTACCGACTATTTTACTGCTCCTGTTGGAGGTGAAGCTCTTGTGTGCTTTCCTCTCATTGGAGGAAGACAATGAACTTGAGAAACAGACGGAAAAACGTAGATACTGTATACAGTACAAAAGCCTGTATTGTTACTTTGCACTTAATCCTGCATATCAGTATCCACATCTTGTGGCTTGTATTGGTCCCAGTCGAGCTGAAAGGTTATGTGAGTTACGCAGACTACTAAGTTTTGTTTTGTCTCATGCCTGTCCTGTGTAATCTGTCTGGAGCACTTAGACTGAGCTCGTGTCTCTGTCTCCTCCCAGACTCTCAAAATACATCAGCTTCAGTTGATTACTACAGAAATCCATAAATCATTCATTGGATTCTTGCTAACTTCGTGCCCTCATTTGCTTTTTTTTTAGATGCCGAGGCTATTTCTGAGCCAGCACTTACACAGCTTGTATTTAAATTAAATAATTCAATGATGAAGGCATGACTGAAGAGGAAAATGGGCTGAAGAAGTAGCTTCTTCTCTTCTATATTAATGGATCTGACGTCTTTCCACTGTCTTTCTGACTGTTCTGTAGATTTACAATTTATTGCTTTGTCCTTGACTATTGACTTTGTTTACCTAAATTTTGTGAGAAATGAAGAATAATTATTGCCCCTTGTCTAAAAGTAAAGACTGCTAAACAGAAGAGTGCTAAACAGTGATGTATTCATGATAGAGCTCTGCAGCAGACTGACTGAAAAAATACTGCTTTGAAAAGGAAAAAAAAAAAAAAAGAAAAGGAATTTGCGTTAATTCATTAACATATATATATATATATATATATATGTATATACAGTATATACAGTGTGTTATATATATATATATATATATATATATATATATATATATATATATATATATATATATATATATATATTAGAGATGCACAGTATTGGAATTTTGGCCGATATTTTAAAACTCATGTGGCTGATAACCGATATTGATACCAATATTAAAGCTGAAAAAAAATAAGCAGTCATTGCAAATAGCCGTTTTGTTATGCGTTTCCGACACTTTGAAAAATAATGGTGGGAAAAAATATCGATACACTGAAATATTGCAATATTTTCACATGCCAATATTAAATTGATATTTAAAAACGCGGTATCGTTCTATTTTACTTACAAAATCTCGCCAGATTTAATAGTTCTGTTTCGAAATCTTACGACATTTCATGAATTCTTGCAAGATTTTGTATCAGAACAATGAAATATTGCAAAATTTTGTTTGTAAAATAAACCGATACCCTGTTTTTAACTGTCAATGTGATGTCAGCATATGAAAATAGTGGGGTTTTTTTTCAGAGTTACAATATTTTTTCCCACTCCTAGTCTTTAGAAGTTTAGTCTGTAAAAAAGTTTCAGGAAAAGGCTATATTCACAATAAAAGTCAAATAATAAGAAACTAAAGAAAAGAAATAAAAATGCGCAAAATTAAAATTTAGTGAAAGAAAATATTAATTTCAATTAATATTTTTTTTCAAACCACAATTCAAACTCAATGTCATGGTTTTCATAGAATGTTTGATTATTATAATTACTTTTGTCAATTTCAACTTATTTCCCTGACAGCAGATTTTTTTCCTCCTTTAAATAGTGGCTATGAATAATTTTAAGGACGACTGTAAATTTTGCTGTTTATCCTATTTTAAGACATATTCATATAAAATTGGACATTTTCTTTTAAAAGTCACCTAAAACTCAACAACTATCAAAAATATTGTATTTCCTTTGGCTTTAAGTTAGATGAACAGGATCTATAGGAGCCAGAGTTGGCATCACAGCTGGCTGCGACCGCCTGCTGTTGAAAAGATGCAGCAGAAAGAGTCAAACCTTTACAATGTTCTCCTCATTTCCTCCTCTACCAAGCTGATCAAAGGTAGTGACAGACAGACTTATGAATAACATTACTGAAATCTAATACATGATGTCATGGAAATCACCAGAGGGGTACTTCATTTGATTATTCCAGACTCTGATAACACAGCTGTGGACTAAATGCAGAAGGTTGGTGGATGTTGCAGTGAAGGGAGGATGTTACTTTCAGCTGCTTGAGTTTGAGGAGTTTTAACAGGCAGGCGGAGCTGAGCTGCTCCCGTCCTCCAATTACAGCACAATTGTTAAAAGGTCAATAGGTGGGCAGCAAAAGGTCGTTAAGAAGGGTACATCAGATAGAGTTTTATGGGATGCCTCTTAGCCTGGGTCTAATTAGGCAAAGCAGGTGAGTCTGTTTTTGATGTAATGAAGCAGAAGAGGAGTGGCTGTGCCACTGATGAGGATGAAGATCAGAGCAACAGGAACAGCCTCTTAGAAAGAACCACAATCAAGACCTCTTATATTATTTGAGTATTGTGATACAGAGAATAATTATGGTAAAAATTGTGTGTGTATGCTTTAAGTGATAATAGGCTGACTTCACAACTGTCTGAATGTGAGGCTGAAATTCAGGTCTGAGTCCAGGATCAGTCCAAGATTTCAGGTCTAAATGCAGGACCAGTCCCAGATTTCTGGCTTGGTTTTTAGCCTTCAACTTGTAAAAAAAAAAAGCATTTTCTTCATATAGCAGTATTTTTGAAAAACAAAAAAAAAATCTCGCACGTAACTATACGATTAATTGCGATTAAAATTTGTAATTGTAGCCAGCACTAATATATATATATATATATATATATATATATATATATATATATATATATATATATATATATATAGCTTTAATATCAATACCGATATTAAAGCTAAAAAAAAAAAAGCAGTCATTCCAAATAGCAGTTTTGTTATCCATTTCGACATATTAAAAAATAGGGGTGGGAAAAAATATTGATACACTGACATATTGCGATATTTTCATATGCCAATATCAAATTAATATTTAAAAACGTGGTATCGCTCTATTTTACTTACAAATCTCGCGAGATTTCATCATTCTGTTACAAAATCTCACGATATTTTGTGAATTTTTTGTGAGACTTAGTAACAGAACAATGAAATATCGAAGATTTCATTTGTAAAATAGATTGCTACTGTGTTTTTAAATGTCTATGATATCAGCATATGAAAATATTGCAAAATTTTTGTGAATTCTCACAAGATTTTGTAACAGAACGATGAAATATTGCAAGATATCCAAAGAAAATTGGGCGATACCCTGTTTTTAAATGTCATTATTATATCAGGATATGAAAATATTGCAATATATCAGTAGGCTTTACACGATCAGGATTTTTGGGGCCGATCACCGATCAGAGAGTTCTACAAAACCAATCATCGATCTGATCATGTGAGGAAGCAAATGTATCTATTTAAATAGCTCATTTACCTGTATTTATACAGTTTACTGAGTACCATAAAAAGGATTTTTGTTTCCATTTTTTGTCCTGAACTGACTGAGATTAAAAGGTTAAACATCAATAACCTCTCACGAACACTCAGATTTAATCATTTGATCTGTATCTTGTATGTGGTTGCTCTTGCGGTATTGATGTCTTGGGTGCCCGTGTCTCGATGTGGGGGCGGTGACGGTATATCTTTCAGCCCTAGTGTTGGGGTAGGTGTGTGGGGAGTGTGTGTGTGAGCGTGGTGGCGGGGTAGGGGGTGGTAGAGGTGGTGGCGCCCTGGTGTCAGGGGGGGGCAGGGACGTTGGGGTGGGGGCTGGCCTGCCCTGGGGGGCGTCGTCTGGGGGTCCGGTCCTCCTGGGTTTCGGTTGGGCCGCCCGGGTCCGGGGGGGGGGGCTGCTCCTGGGCGCTTGGGCCCTGGGCCCGGCGCTGTCTCCGCTCCGGGGGACGCTCGGCGCCGGTGGGGTCGGCAGCTGCTGGTCTTGGTCCGCTGGGGCCTGGGCCCCCAGACTGCAGGGGCTCCGGCTGGGGCCGCCTTTTGCCGCCCTTCGGGGGATGCATGTCCGCTCTTTGGGGGGGTAGCTGGGATCTGGGCCTCTGGGTGGCTGCTGGGGGCCTGGGTCGTGAGCCTTGCGGGCTTTCTCCTCCTTGCAGAGACGAGGTTGCATCTGCATGACTGTATCACCACGGAGCACCCTTTATTATGCATGTTGACACTGTGACACTGCTTCCCATTGCGATGACTAGGTTGTACCTCTTCTCTACTTCCCATTGCGATGACTAGGTTGTACCTCTTCTCTGCGTAGTTCTGCGTGTGTTTGTGTGTGTTTGTATGATTTTGTTTTCCAACAGAGACCTTGGTTGTTTAGGGATCGCGGTACAGATGTACCAGTGAACTGTGTAAGTGGATTCATGTTTTCTCTCCTCTCTCTCTTCCTCTTCCTTACTCCTTTCTCTCTGTTTCACTTTCTATCATTACCTCTGTTAACTTTCATTTCTCCCTTGTCAGGCCCAGCAGTATGATATGGAATGGTGTAATAGACAAATGTTTAAATAAAAAAATAAAATGAATAAACATGATATCAAGTGGAGCCTTATGTTCATAAAGCTCCGCTTGGCAAAGCAAAACTGTTCAACAGAATAAAGCAATCAGATTTCCATTCTGCTTGCTTCGATGCTGGACAGGACAAGTAAAAAAAAAAAAAAAAAAAAAATCATTTGAGCCAGTGGCACAAATAATAGGAACAACTTAAACAGTCATAACTGAAATTATTTACAGTCACAGTGCAAATGAAGGCAGTAATGCTGCTTTAGAAGTTGGGGCTCACATCTGATGACCAAATATCAGTGGTCAAACTAATGGAGTGACTGTTTCCTCAGAAGAACCTTGATGTGAGAATGAACAACCCGCTGCAGCTCATGTAGTCCGGTATCGCTACAGTAGGCTGGAATATATTTGCTGTGGACGCATGCGTCAGCGTCAGGAGCGTTTGTGTACATACCTGCTGCAGCACATGAGGAGCACGTGGCGGCCGAAACACTCGACACTGGAGGTCTCCGCGGTCTGTAGTCCTGTTATTTACAGTCTCTGATGGAGACACGGAGACAAACACTTGTGCTGCAACAGTTTAAGGTAAACTGTTGTTTGCAGAAATGCAGGAAATGCGCTGTGTCCTTTCAGTCTAAGAGCTGACATGTTTGCAACCGGCGTCGCCATCCTTTACGTGTGGCGTATTCTGGATTATAAAAACTTTATTGTCCAGCACATAGTGACAGAACTCACGACAAAAACGCCACGAAGACATAAAACACATACTAGTGAGTACGTGTCTATTCTGCTTTGTTTGTTTGTTTTCCAAGTTTAATTGGTGTAAATGAGAGTTTTACCGGAGCAGATTCAAGATGACAATGACGTCATTAATCGGATCGGTGAATGAAAAGTTAAGGACCGATCAGAAAATTTGAAAAAAAAAAGGTGAAATATCGGCTGATCCGATCAAACCGATCGGATCGGTGGAAAGCCTATATATCAGTGTATCGATCTATCTTTTCCCACCCCGAGTCTTTAGAGGTTTTAAAGTCTGTAAAAAAGAAATTTTTGAAGAGGAATTTTTGTTTTTTTTAAACTTTAGAAACAGCGGGCGGATTGTTTAGATATCAGTTAAATATCGGTTGAGTGGCCGATGTCTGATACTCAGTTTTATGGCCGGTATAGGGCAGTTCCGATAGAAGGTTGATTATATTGTGCAACCCTATATACATACACACAAAAATACACACACACATTTTATATACATATATATACAGTACATATATATATATATATATATATATATATATATTAGGTATATATGATATATGTCTATATATATATATATATAGACATATATTAGAGAGCGTTCTCAGTTGTCCTAAAATGTTCATACCCTCTAATTAAAGAAGGAAATAAATCAGCTGTCTGTGAAATAAGTTGAAACTGACAAAAGTAATAATAAATTAAAATTCTATGAAAATCATGACATTGATTTCAAATGTGGTTTGAAAGAAATATTAAAAGCAAACACACAAAAAATAAAAAGAGTAAAGAAGCATAATGGGGCTCCTAATTTTGAAGCTAAAATTTTGTTGAGCAACACTTTGAGCCAATCACTGCAACCTGGTGTTTTCTCTAATGTTAAAAAAGACTTCTACACCTGTTAGCAGGTATGTTGGTCCACTGTTCATGGGAAAAGTGCTCTGATGTGTCTGGGACAGTTTTGTTCATTTGTTTGTTTTTTATTATTATTAATTCCAACCACAGTTTTAAGACATATTTTCTTTCACTAAATTTTAATTTAGTAAATTTTTATTTATTATTAGTTTCTTTAGTTTCTTGTTATTTAAATTACTATTGTGAATTTAGCCTTTTCTTTAATTGGAGGGTATGAATAATTTTAAGTAAGACTGTAAGTATTAGTTTGACGGTCCAACTACAGCGTCTTATTTATGTTTTTTTTAGAATTTTTTTTTTTGCTTTTACTTTGGTTAAGTTCTAGTTTTGTGCTTATGCTGGGCACCGTCGCTTTTAACCTTAAAAAGAACTCAAACTCCATGTTGTAACAGCTCTGGTTAGACCCCTAATGGGATTAAAAGGTCTTACAATCGAAGATTTTGGGGCAGTTGCACATTAGTTACTGATTCATAACTATTGTCTGCAGCAAATACAATTAGCCAGACTTGCTAAGTTTCCCATGGTATTTTCCTTTTTCCCCATTTAATGTTTCTGTATAGTCCTTCTTTCAATAGATGGATATACTGTTTAATTTGATGCTTCAGAGCTTGTGAATTGATATCTGAGTAACTACTAACTCAAAAACTCAGAAATATCCTGAGTTTGTTGTAAAACTCTTGTCATCTGGAAGAATAAATGTTTTCTCATGCATGAAAACTCAAAATTCCCATTCTCCATATGCAAGTTTTTAGTGACTCAACCATTGATTTAATGATGAATTTGCTAACTTCTTTGAAAAGCAGCCAGTACAAGCAACAGTTTTTAACATTAGTCTCTAAAAATGTGAACAAACCCATGATTGGAGCCCCAGAATAACCCAGGCCTTCAGACGTTGATATGTTACTGTCAACCGGGCTGCCTGGCTCAAAGGAACATAAAAACTGGCAGAAAAAGGCAGTTTAACACCAACAACCACACACTCCTTCTTCTATTATCAGCTGTTTTTGCAACAGAATTTTACATGTTGCATTAATTGCAGTGTTTTGATGAAGGATTACAGAAAGTTAAACAGGTGTTCTGAAATCACGACAACAAGCTCCCATTTCCTGGAACACGAGTTTAGTCCATGCACCAGTGGTGAGGAAAACAAAAACCAGCCAGATGTGTGTGTTTGGGGGGGGGGGGGTCCTTGATAACACAAGATTTATTCAGCTTCTGTTTGTAAGCAGTGAAACCTTGAAACTGTTGTTTCCTTTTCATTCAAGACTCTGATCTGGAAAACAGTGTGTTTAAATGTTAATATCAAGGACATTGGGGTTGGTTGTGCTCCAGTATAATAAATGTTCAGAGTAACCTTGTTATTTATTCATTCATCATCAGTCATTCAGCAGCCTGCCACTGGCAGCACATGGAATTTTGACCGGACCGTGTTTGGCTGCTTTTCACTTGTTAACTGTGTGACCTCATATCACTGAAACTGAGAAGACATTTTAGAAATGGAGATGTTTTGAAAGCATGTATTGAAACCTTTACCAGAGTCTTTACCAGTCAACATCAGATGAGGTAAATATAACCTCAGAAAAACAATATGATTGTTGTTGTATTATTGGTTGTTCAACAAAATGCAAGAGCAGTGATTTAGTAGCAGAAAAACACACTTTTTACACACTTTCAGCAGCTTAAACAAGAAATGATATTTTTTTTGTATGATGTATCATTTTTTTATATAGTTGTAGAGAAATTATGGTCAGCCAGTTTATTAGTTTATTACCTCCACCAAGGAGGTAATGTTTTCGGTAGCGTTTGTTTGTCTGTCTGTCCGTCTGTAAACAAATTTGTGGAAAAAGTTGTGGACATATTGACCTGAAATTTTCACCAGCTGTGTGCCTCAGCCCAAGGACAAACCCATTCAATTTTGGTAGGGATCCGGATCACCTGGATCCAGGAATCTGTTGAATAGGTTTAAACCACCCCACTCAATCAGATTGACAATTCTTTTCAAGGCCGATTGGATCAGCTGACATGTTTACGTGACGCATTTTTATTTTGATTTGCATTCGATTGGATTAAAACTGCTCCATGTAAAGGCAGCTGAGGTCCTGCTATATGAACCAGTGTCAGTCAAGCTTTACCCGTCAGAGAGATGTCCAGGTCTTGTGGCTGCAAATCAAGACAAAACATCATCCCCCCTCCACCGAGCTTGACATTTGGCATGAGGTGCTGATATGCTGTTTTGTTTTAACTCGGGATGCACTATATTGGAATTTTGGCTGATATCTGATATGCCGATATTTTAAAACTAATGTGGCCGATAACCGATATTGATACCGATATTAATGCTGAAAAAATTAGCAGTAATTGCAAATAGCAGTTTTGTTATCTGTTTCTGACACTTTGAAAAATAGGGGTGGGAAAAAAATAGCAATACACTGAAATATTGTGATATTTTCATTGCCAATATCAAATTGATATTTAAAAATGTGGTATCGATCCATTTTACTTACAAAATATTGCAAAATTTATCGTTCTTTCACAAAATCTCACAATATTTTGTGAATTCTCGTGAGATTTCATAACAGAATGATGAAATATTGCAAGATTTCATTAGTAAAATAGATTAATACTGCGTTTTTAAATGTCAGTATGATATCAGGATATGAAAATATCGCGATATTTCAGTGTGTTGATATCTTTTCCCACCCCTAGTTTTTAGAAGTTTTAAAGTCTGTAAAAAAGAGGTTTTTGAAGAAGAAGTTTTGGTTTTTTTTAGACTTTAGAAACAGCGGGCTGATTGTTTAAATATCAGTTAAATTTCGGTGGGGTGGTCAATGTCCAATACTCAGTTTTAAAGACACACAACGTAACTTTTAGACCTTAAAAATCTGTGTTTCTGACTCGTTTTGATTTCCAACCAACATTATTATGCATATTTTCGGGCTGCCACCAGAAGGGGCCTAGGGGCTGAGAAAAAAAAATAAATAAAAATTCCCACTTGGGAGGGGCCGTGGAAATCAGCCAACTATTGGTTGGAGCACCGCGGCCACACTAAAAGGAGAGAAAAAAAAAGAACATCACGGGGGGTTTAGATATAGGATAGAAAAAGAAAAAAAAGAAAAAAGAGAGGAGAAAAGAAAAAAAAAAAGGGAAGGAAGAGAGAGAAAAAGAGAAGAAAACTTTTGGGGGAGAGAATAAGAAGAGAAAAGGGAGTTGTGGGGGGGGGGGGGAAAGAAAGATGTTGTTTGGCTGATATAGGTCGATACTGATAAGGGGCCGATTGTATCGTTCATCCCTAGTTTTAAGCATTGCTGTACAGTACATTCAGACCAAGCACTCCTGAGAGTGTCTCATCTGTCCAGAGGACATTGTTCCAGCAGTCTTGAGGTTTATTCAGATGAATCTTTGCAAATCTAAGGCATTCTTGTGCGGGCCCTCCAAACAAGCCATCATTATTCAGTCTTGTTTCTAATAGTCTAAATGTAGCTTTTGGGTTTTTTGCAGTTCCTTTAAGCACCGCATGGTTTCATCTTGGGCTGAACTTCTTGTGACATTCTCTTCGTGAAAAAGAAACTGCTCAGTAAAATGGTGAAATTGTTAACGATCAACTATATAAACCTTCTCAGATTGATGGGCAGCAACAATTATTTCACAGAGATCATCGCTGATGTCTTTCCTCCTTGGCATTGTGAAATGCTATAGAGGTTCTTACATCGATGACGATCAAGTCCATTTGGGCTGCAGCACCTGGTTGCTCCTTAAACATCATTTCTAAAGAAGCAGAACGGATGGACTTAGTTGTAATGGTGTAATTACATTGACGGATGAAAATTTAGATGTGATTCATGAAAATCTTAAGGATTATAAGTTTATCTTCCTAATTAAGATGAGATTCATTACATAGAGCTGGACAACTCCATTTTCAGTAAAGGCTTAACATTATAATGCCTGCAGGGCTCAGTTAAAGTAGATTTTACACTTTCCTCTCATATTTTCCAAAAAACATCTTAAATTTACTCCTCATTAATAAACATAAATGTACTTTCGTCATTTGAAAATGCTGTAAGTTACTGAAATATCTTCTATGCACAGAACAACCTGCAAACATTCAGTTCTGCACAAGTCTGATGCAGCGTTGTGTGCTTTAGTGTGAAATTAACTTCAAGACATTTAATACACCCCAAGCTGTCTCTTGATGACCTTCTTGATGACCTGAGGAGCTACTTTCTTCTTTCCAGGTAGCTGACAGCTCCAAGCATTCATTAAGTTTTTTACTATATTCAGTTCAGACTTAATCCTCAAACTGCTTCCACTCATTAATGTAAATACTTTAATGTTTTTATTTTACATTGCTGTTAAGGATGGAGCCATGGCAGGCTTCTCAGCTACTGTGAAATCAGGTGTAGTGGAAGTAATGTGTTTTCATTTTTCAGCAGTCACAGCAGGTAGTTTGGGGTAGTGTAGCATAAACACACCACAGCAGTGAGAACTTGGCACCATAGATTTTACAGCACACTGAAAAAAAAAGATACTTTGGATCAACTTAAAAATAAAAAAAAAATACTGTAATAGCTGCATTTTGTAGTTTTTCTCAATGTACATTTATGATGTGGTTGAAACCATAAATTTTTTTTTACTGGAAATATATATTTTACCTTAAGACATAGACAGAAATAACATTCAAACAAAGTAAAATTATTATTCACAACAAAGACTGTAATCATTATTTTCCTTTGTTACAACTTAATTTTTTATTATGGAATAAACAAAATGTCGTGCTGTAATTCTGTGACATGCTTTTTTTTCATTTTTTCTCAAATTAAATTTCTGATTCAGTACAAAGTAAAATTTTATTTGTGTGTGACTGAACAGCAACATAAACAGTTATAGGGGATTATCACGCTTTCCGGAACTTCCTGGAATTTAAGCATTTCCTCTTCGGGCCAATTCAACAATAGCTGAATCCAATGTCCCTGCTCTGTTCCACCTTGTAAATCGAATAAACGGCAACCCTACTTAAGTTTTCATGGATTCCCGACTGAAGTGATGCTAAGGAAGAAGTGGATCAAAGCGATCGATTTGCTGGGGTGAAGGGCCGAACTTTATAATAAAACAACGTAGCATGTTTATTTGTAGCCGGCAGACTACACAGCTGGCGTTAGCAGGCTAGTGTTAGCCAGCTAGCGTTTGCCAACGTGCCTAACTTTGTGCGGCTGAAAACACACAAACATCTGAAAATCTGGTCTGTACCCTCCCGTTTCCAGTGGAACAACTGGGGACTGCCAAGAAAGGAGACCGCCTATAAAAGAGCATCAGCTGGCTTAGGCCATGATGTTCAGCTCGCATAAATGCATGTAGCAACTGGAGGAAGAAATCAAGGAGTTGACAAGAGAGCTGTCACAGCTGAAAGTGTAGCCTATCAAGTGCATATCAAGTGATTTGCTGGAATGAAGGGCCAAACTTTATAATAAAACAAGGTAGCACATTTATTTGTAGCCAGCACGTCAATGATGCAGACTACACTATGGCACTGGCAGGCTAGCGTTAGCCAGCTAGTGTTTGCTGACATGCCTAACTTTGTGCAGCTGAAAACACACAAGCATCTGAAAGCGTCTCCTTTTTTTGGCAGTCCCTAGTTGTTCCACTGGAAACGGGAGGGTACAGACCCGATTTTCAGTTGCTTGTGTGTTTTGAGAAGCACAAAGTTTGGCACGTCAGCAAACGCTAGCCTGCTAACACTAGCTGTGTAGTCCGCATCATTGAAGTGCTGGCTACAAACAGACATGCTGTTTCTTTATTTTAAAGTTTGGCCCTTCACTCCGGCGAATCGCTTTGATCCACTTCTTCCTTAGTATCACTTCAGTCGGGAATCCATGAAAACTTAGGTTGGGCTGACGTTGTTTATTAGATTTACACAGTCGAACAGAGCAGCGACATCGAGACTTGGATTTAGCCATTGTTGAACTGCCCCAGAACTGGAAATACCTAAATGTGACAAGTTCCAGAAACCAGAACACAGAAGCATGATAATCCTCTCTTACACTATATTAACAAAAGTATTGTCTCACCTGCCTTGAGTCACACATAAGCTTAAGTGACATCCCATTCCTAATCCATAGGGTTCAATCTGACGTTGTCCACCCTTTGCAGCTAGAACAGCTTCAACTCTTCTGGGAAGACTGTTCACAAGGTTTAGGAGTGTGTTCATGGGAATTTTTGGCCATTCTTCCAGAAGCAGTGTGTGAGGTCACACACTGATGTTGGACGAGATTGCCTGGCTCTCAGTCTCCGCTCTAATTCATCTCAAAAGTGTTCTATGGGGTTGAGGTCAGGACTCTGTGCAGGCCAGTCAAGTTCCTCCACACCAGACTCTGTCATCCTTGTCTTTATGGACCTGCTTTGTGCTCTGGTGCACAGTCATGCTGGAAGAGGAAGGGACCAGCTCCAAACTGCTCCCACAAAGTTGGGATCATGAAATTGTCCAAAATGTCTTGGTATGCTGAAACATTCAGAGTTCCTTTCATTGGAATTAAGGGGCCAAGCCCAGCTCCTGAAAAACAACCCCACACAATAATCCCCCCTCCACCAAACTTTACACTTGACACAATGCAGTCAGACAAGTACCGTTGTCCTGGCAACCACCAAACACAGATGACTCCATCAGATTGCCAGATGGAGAAGTGCGATTTGTCACTCCAGAGAACGCCTCCACTGCTCTAAAGTCCAGCGGCAGCTGCTTCACATCACTGCATCCGACACTTTGCATTGCACTTGGTGATGCATGGATGAATGCAGCTGCTCCACCATGGAAACCCATTCCATGAATCTCTGCCCACTGTTCATGAGCTGATCTGAAGGCCACATGAAGTTTAGAGGTCTGTAGTGACTGACTCTGCAGAAAGTTGGCGACCTCTTCACACTATGCGCTTCAACATCCGCTGACCCCGTTCTATCAGTTTATGTGGCCGACCACATAGTGGCTGAGTTGCTGTCGTTCCCAAACACTTCCATTTTCTTATCATACAGCTGACAGTTGACTGTGGAATAATTAGGAGTGAGGAAGTTTCACCACTGGATTTGTTGCACAGGTGGCATCCTATCACAGTTCCACGCTGGAATTCACTGAGTTCCTGAGAGCAGCACATTCTCTCACAAATGCTTGTAGAAACAGTCTGCATGGCTAGCTGCTTCATTTTACACTTTTGTGGCCATGGAAGTGATTGGAACACCTGATTCCCATAATATAATAATGAGCAAATACTTTTGGCAATATACTGTCTTTAACATGCATGGTGGAACTTTAACATCCAAACTTAACAGAATTTCTCAACAACTTTCTTTTAATGTGAACACAACAAAGGCAGTAAAGCACACAACTCAAAAATCAGCTGAACTAGTTTTGTGATAAAAACCAAAGTGATGTGAGGATTTTATAATTTCTAATGGCATCCCATTTAATCACTGTGTGAAAAAAGTTAACGTAATATCAACGAATGTTATTGTCAGTGTGTCTATTCTTTAGAAGAACAAAACAATAGATTTTCGCTGGAAGTTTGAATATCAAAACAACACATTTCCACTTTGTAAAGGAAAGCAGCGCCACAGGTAACAGTGACATTTCGTAAATATTTAGATGTAAATGGGAGGTTAAAGAGAAAACAGTCTTTAGTGTGCTGTCAGAGTCCTAAAAGGGTGACTGAGCCAAAACTTGGCACTGGTTCCTAAACTCAGCATATGAGTCCTCATCGAAATGATGCGGGGGAATGGTGTATCGTTGGAGCCTAAAACTGATGGAATAGCTGGTAGTACTATCTTTATCTCAGACTAAACTGACAGCTCACAGATCAAAGCAGTAAAGTTTACTCTACACGATTAATGGGAAACTAATGTGAAGCCAATTTAAGGTCGAACAGAATCCGCTTATCAAAAGCTCCAGCTTCTAAATGAAATCACCCTGAACAGCGCTACGTCCCGAACCCATCTGCCATCAATCACCTTCCCAAAGCAGGAACCCAAACTGGCTCCTTCCATCACTCTGGCCTGCATCTTCCATTCCTCTCTCTGTCAGCCTGTGAAACTCTTCGGATGCTCCACACCCGAGAACTGACTGCACTCCATCTCAATTTCTCACCCTGTCACTTCCCGGCTCCGTCATTCCCGCTCATTAAGCGTGGTGGGCCTCGCTTGTCGAATCTATCTTCTCATGACAACTTCGACTCCGTCTTCCCACTCTCTGTCATTCACTTTTTTATCGCTGACCCTGCAACCTTCATCCTCTTTGTCAGCCTTTCCAACCACTCGTCCTTTGTTAGGAATGCTGGCTCAATAACAGCAATCTTTCATTTTACTTCTCATTAGTTGTGTCTTCTCAAAGTGTGGCCACATCGGAGAATTCCTGTCCAAAATCTGCACTACCTGAAATAAGAAAAAGACTCTTGACTGAGAAAAATATGATTTGAGAACAGTGGACTGTGAAAAGAATATCTGGGCTGCAGTTGATACGAAAGACTGTTTTATATTGATCTAACTTAATTAGAGCTTATATTGTTTAGTTACACCAACTTAATTACTCCACTCTAACCTGAAACAAGTAGGGATGTTCGATATTGGCTTTTAATCAATGTCCAATACCCGACATTGTCCAACTCTTAAATTCTGATATCCGATATCAGCCGATACCAACAAATGCAGAAAACTGAGAGGTTGTATCTCTTATATTTTGAGAGTTACAACTATATTCTGCTCTGAGAGCAAAGATCCAAAAATAGCCTTAACCCTAGCAGAGGAGTTCATTTAGGACATCTGGCTGCCATATATCAGATACTAGCAGGTATTAGCCAACATGTGGCTAATTATAATGTTTCTGACAACTTGGTAACTTAACCAACAACTTAAAACCAGACATATTATAAGCAGCCTCAAAGCAAGTCAGTCTGTGGCAGCAGCAGCTGCACCGTAGTCACATGACTCTGAAAGGAATGCTGGGATATGAAGTTCTTTCAGGTTAACTGGGACTTTTCTACATGCTGGACTCATAGTAATGGAGCAACATCCAAACTGAAAAGAATTTTTCAATAACGTCTTCAGTATATACATATACATATATATATATATATATATATATATATATATATATATATATATATATATATATATATATATATATATATATATATATATATATATATATATATGTGTGTGTGGGCAACCTCGCGCAGCCTCTAAATAAGGCATTATCTGCCACAAACGCCTTCATTTCACCAATTTTTTGTTACGAAACATTAGTTGGACCCCCTGTGAGCTCAAAGCAGCTTTGAGTTGCTTATTTTTGGTGATTTATTCTTATTTACAGACATTTACTTGCTATGGTGTTGCATAACAGTGATGTCATCAAAGCTGCAGCAGTAATAATGTCTGTAAATAAGGACAGTTCACCTAAAAAAAAAAAGCCACTTCAAGCTCACAGGGGGTCCAACTTGTGTTTCGTAACAAAACATTGGTAAAATGAAGGAGTTTGTGGCAGATAATACCTTATGTAAAAGATATTATATTGGACATACTTTGATCTGAAGTGGATCTTAATATCTCTTGAAGGAATTCAAGTTCCACCAAAACTGTGTTGGTGAGTAAATGAACGCATTTCATGCTAGAAAATAGGTCCAGGTAGAAAAAGCTAACTTCCCTCTTTAAGGTTTACAGAGAATGATCTGAAAAGAGAAAATATCCAGTGAGCAGTTGTCTGGACCAAAATGTCTTGTTGATGTTGATTTTATTTTTTGTGTGTGTTTAGTCTTTTGCCACCTCATATCGAACAGTGACTCAACACAAACATGGAAATGGACCCATTTGACAGGCTTCCTTTCATAGGCTGTCGTTCCTTTTTGGCTTCTGTCACGTGTGATGCTGATCAGTATTGCTTTTATGCCGACTCAGTATCTCACATGTGAAATTAAGTGCATTCATCTCCAGTGTGGTGAGAAGCGTGGTAATTAAAATGTGTTAGAATACAGCAGCACAGTCATTACAAGAGCTGCAGTGAAGCATCACTAACAGATAACAACAGACACAAGTGCTTCGGTCAAAGTGTGTCCTCTGATTTAATCATGGGGTTTACACAGGATCACTATTAAAAACCTTAAATGTCCAGCCTTGTCATCTTCCAAAAACTGATTATTTATCTTTACATAAACTGCTCTTACCCTCATATCCTGGCACTGATGGTTTTGTTAACAAATCAAGGATCTCAGTGGATCTGAGTCCATACGGAGGTTGTGGAGCAGATTTTTAATGAGAAGATTGTGTTTTTACAACATTAAAATATCCCTATAGGTGACTGAAGTAACTTTTCTAAAACATTGATTGCTACTCATTCTGTGGAGGAAATAATAACCTTGCAGGTAGCTCTGCTGTCTATAGTGATTTGCCCCCTAGTGCGGTAGCAGCAGCTCATTACCTCAGTGTTCCTGCTTCACACTGATAATTCAGCCAGAAACTTGTGCATGTCATGCTATTCTTGTGATTTTTTTTCCCTCTCCTGTGAAACATTTTGTGTCTTTTTTGTGGCTGGATGTGATCTGTCCCAAAGATTTCATTCAGGTTTTAGTGTTTTAACCAACAATAATTCTGGTCTCACAATGTAAGCAGAGCAAATGGTAATATATATGTTATTGGACCAAGTTGTTATGATATCGGACTTATCAGAATGACTTAATAATTTCCTGTTATCGGCCTAATGATTATCACCTCCATAGTTATCATGCACCTCTTGCTATTGTTAATCATTGCTCATTAAAAGTCTCCTAGTACTTTGGAATTTTAAAATGTATATGTTTTAAAAAAACTCAGATAGGGTGACCAGTTGCATAAACTATGTACAGTTAAAAGATAAAAGTAAAGAAATGAGGCAGCTGCAAAGGCCGAGTATAACCTCAGATAACAGCTATGATGTGGGCAAATAAGTAACGTTAAAGGAATAGTTCACCCACAGAACGATTTAACTTTATTTTCCACTTACCTTCATGGTGAGCAAGACTCTGGAACACTTTTTTAATATTTTAAATGCAGCCGGAGATCAGGACGACTTCTCGTTTTCCCCCCACTTTCATATAATGGAGTTCGATTGAGCCCGAGCCAACAAGGTCCATAGAAGTCCACAAAAACTTGTTAATATTCCTTCATACTGCTCGTCCAATGTAATCCAAGTTTCCTGAGTGGGTAGTGTCCACAATTTACTCGAAACTACGTGATTTAGTATATTTTTAGAGCCTAAATAGAAGTACATCGCATCTCTTGCGCGCACACCGATGCGCGTTCATGAAACTACAGAAGGCGCGGCAGATGAGATCGTGCATTCTCTATTTCTTTTTTTCTTTGTTTTAAATCAATATCCAACCCCTCTTGTGTTTGTCCCGGTTCGTCTGCAGCTCTGTTGCTTTTAACACAATGTAAACAGTGAATTTCTTCTTCTACGCTTGTATTATCGGCAGCGTAGGCTCTGAACGCCAAGGCTTCCGTAGTTTCGTGAATGCACAGGTGCGTGCTTCGTGGAAGTGATATATTCTTCTTTTTAGGCTCTATAAATATAGTAAATAATGTCGTTTCGAGTAAATTATGGACACTACCCACTCAGGACACTTGGATTACATTGGACGAGCAGTATGGAGGAATATTAACAAGTTTTTGTGGACTTCTAAGGACCTTGTTGGCTCGGGCTCAATCGAACTCCATTTTATGAAAGTTGGGGGAAAACGAGAAGTCGTCCTGATCTCCGGCTGCATTTGAAATATTAAAAAAGTGTTCCAGAGTCTTGCTCACCATGAAGGTAAGTGGAAAATAAAGTTAAATCGTTCTGTGGGTGAACTATTCCTTTAAGCAGAACTGTGTTGATAGTTTTTGTTGTAGATTTTTTTTATAACAATTGGAAACTAGCAACTTGTGAACAGAAACAGCTCCATACCTGGACTCTAGGAGCTAAACAATAACACGGCTAATAGTTTAATGTGTGCTCTGTCATCATCAACTTTATCGGCCAAACATCAGCACATATAAAGCATTTTAACAAAATTGTGACCGTGTACAGTGTATTTGCTTCATGAGACATGGAAATGAACTGAAACCAGACTGGCTGGGGAAATTATAAAGCTGCTAAGGAGTCATAAAAAAAGACAACTTTTCAGAAAGATATTTGATTTTTGCTTTAGAAATGTTCTTATCACAGCTGCACCTCTTTCATCAGCAACAATATTTGCACCAATCCACCTCCCACATGATGACATGATTGAAAACAACAGAGGCAAAAGCTGAATAAATGTTTTCCTTCAGTTTTTGTCTGGAAGGTAAAACTTTCTCTGCTTCAGAAGTTTGAGACACTGTTTTTTCTACCAGATTAAGATGTTCCTGCTTGTTTCACCTGTTGCAGCTGTCTTGCATTTTACTGATGTCAAGGGAAGAAGAAAGAACCTCATCTTTGTATGCTAACTTTTACATAGTTTGACAGAAAATTTAAAATCATATGGTACCTACTATGTGGTAAATTTAGGTTAAAAAAAACACTAGAGATGTCCGATATTATCAGCAAGTATCGGCATTAAAAATTGATATCAGAAAATATTGGTATCTGTTTTTAGATATCGACATTTCTGCTTGTGAAATCTTGTGAGATTTCATCCGGGAACACCAAGATCTTGTGAAATTATGTTAGTAAATTTGGTTTTATGGTTAAAGAAGGAGGGCGGGGGCGGAGCTACTTCATGGCTGCTTCAGGCCGGAGTTTTTTTTTTTCTTCTACGCCAGGACGGGAAACAACACCAGTACCGAAACATTACCTTATTAGGCACTAAACAGCAAACCCTGTAAATATGTTTGTTTGATCAGCATTGGTCCAGAATGCAGAAAAGTCATTGTTATTCTGGAGGACTGTTGCCTCCATGATGGGGTTTCAGATAAATGAATGAATCAGATGTTTTGCTAATAAAGCTGACTCTTATGGCATGGTTGTAATGGCCATAGAATAATACGTCAAAAAGGGATATTGTAGAAAGAAGCTACAGATAAAACAAAAATGGATGGTGCACATACATTTAACCACTAAAGACTAAAGATCTACTGAATCTCTGTCTCTAAAACAAAAAGATTTTTGAGGTATGGAGTAAAATTTGGTGTCGTCAGAGCTTTGGAAACCACTTACTTCAATTACTGGATGGTTTTGGGTAATAATGTTTAGTTGGGGTTAGAAATCTAAACTACTTAGCTTGGGAAATAAACGTTAAGACTAAAATTAGGTATGTCCGATATTATCAGCTGATATCAGCATTAAAATGTGATTTAGGAAAATATCAATATTGTTTTTTTCAGACCGATATTTTTACGAACAAAATCTTGCAAGATTTCTTAACGGAACGAGATCTTGTTCCATGAGCAGCGGTCCAGCCCAGCATGCAGAAAAGTCCCTGTTATTGTGAAAGAACTTCATATCCCAGCATTCCTTTCAGAGTCATGTGACTACAGTGCAGCTGCTGCTGCTGCTGCAGACTGACTCGCTTTGAAGCTGCTTATAATATGTCTGGTTTTAAGTTGTTGGTTAATTTTCCAAGTTGTTTGAAACATTATAATTAGCCACATGTTGGCTAATACCTGCTAGTATCTGATACCTGACAGCCAGATGTCCAAAATGAACTCCTCTGGCTTTGTTAAGGATATTTTTTGGATCTTTGCCCTCAGAGCAGAGTATGGTTTTATTTCTTAAAATATCAGAGGTAAAACATCACAGTTGTCAGCATAAATCGGTATCAATTGATATAAGAAATTAAGAGTCGGCAATATTGTGATATCGGTAAAAAAAAAAAGCCAATATCAAACATCCGTACTAACCACTAATGAAAAGCAGAGGAGGCTATTACACTGTCATTTATTAGGGGATAAAAGGAAACCAAAACACAGAAGAAATTTAGTATACAGAGGAATTAATCTAACTCAATAACTGGAATGTGTGGCTGCAAAACAAGCCCAGACCATCAGCCTTCCACCCCCATGCTTGGCAGTTGGTATGAGCTGTTTTAAACTGATATACAGTATGGTGTTTAAATCTAGCACTCACCATTATGACCATACATACTGTATGTGAACATTGTATCAACCCTCTCAATTCCTGTTTAAGTAGTTAAGGTGTGTTCATCAGAAACTACATTTACTTCATTCAGAATCCGAGGAATATCTTTGTTCTAAGTCTTGATGCAGAAGTTTGATAAAAGCTTATATGAGAGATATTTTCTAATGCCTGAAAATTTTGCTTTGAATTGTCTATAATGGTAAAGATTTTGATTGGAGTTCCACCTCTATGCCTGAAGATGTCTCCACATATTGAAGTTATAGCATTGCAGGCAGAGTGGATTCATTTGCTTAATTAGAGTGGGAGCATAATAAGAGAAGGGGCACAGCAGAGTAATGAGGCAGGGAAATGGGAGTAAATGTGCATTGTGGCATATGACAGTAGCCATGTTTAGGCCTCACTACAGTCAATCTCCCAGGGAAGGCTTACTAATGACTTTGATTTTTCTGGAGATGAGTCAAAACAGTTGTTATCTCCTCCTCCCACACCCATCTCTCTGAATCTGTCCTCCTCAAACAAACCCCTCCAGCATGTGATGATGTTGTTCCAGTGCTGAGTGGGGAATTGACACGGCAGGCTCTCGTACAATGGCCTTGTTTGGTTTTCCATTCTTGGACATTATGCCACTGGGTGCATAGGTGGGTACTTTACAGTGCTGCGCTGCTCTTGTGCTTTCAAGTAGCATACCATTCCAGGGAGCAAATATTTGATCGTGACAAAGTCTTTGTGCTCTGTTGAAAGCATTCTCAGGCAACGTAATTCTCGTGTGTAAAGCCTTTTAGTTTGTTTTGCTTCTCTTTGTTTGCCTCCAGACGTCATCATGTTGTAGATGTGGTTCATACAAAACATGATCTGCATTTTTTTTATTTGTATGATTCATGCACAATGTTTTTGGGTTGGCTTTTGATAGGCTCACCCCACCTAGTTGTTTTTATTCTTAATAGATTTGAGCAGATTGGTTTTTATTCATTCAGTTTTTATACCACTTATTCCAATTCATAGTTGCAGGAAAGCTGGAGTCAATCCAAGCAATTAGCAGGAAAAGGTGGCCAGTCCACAGAAAACAGACAACCACTCACTCCCAGGTGAATTTAGTGACCAGTTAACCTAACATGGATGTCCTTAGATGGTGTGAGAAAGCCGGAGTACCCGGAGAGAACCCACACATCAAGGCCACTATTGGAACCCCTCCCCCAGCCGAGGCTCGAACCAGTGACCTTCTTGTGAGGTAGGTGCTAACCACTAACAGCTACACGGTGGAGATTATTGTTTTAGCTTTGTAAATATTGTCCTTTTACACAATATAGTCTAATATAGTCTGGCCTGGCCTTGCCGGACATATTTTCAAAGTTCTCAGGCCCGAACTCTAATGAAGCCTGACTTTTTTTTTTTCTTAAACCTGTAAGCTGTCAAGATGCTGACATTAAAATAGGTTAATTGGGGATCTTAGCTGTATTCATTATATTTTTGATTAAAATAGTAAAGTTAAATATGAACTGATGTATCTTATCGACTGCATTATCATATTTAATGAGAATTGTTGGGTTAGCCTATAAGTGTAGTTATAGACCTCTGATTTAAGCACTTATATGGCATGAGTGGATATATTTAGTTTCATTTCAATGAAGATTAATTTGCAAAGTGTATGAAGCATTTTGGGGGATGTTTAATTGATTATTTTGTCTTTGAAATGACTGAGCGATGCAACTGCAGCAGGGCATGACAATTTGACTAACAGATAACACTTCTATCCAAATGTAAGATAAAAAAGCTAACACACTTAAACCGCGACGCAGTGTTTATTATTAGGATAAATGTAGCACAAGCTAATCAAATATTTTCTTCTATATCTTAAAGGAACTAGAGGCAGGAATTGTGAAAGAATAAACAAGCATGTCCATTTTTTTAATGCTAATGGTTGATGAAGCGTTAAAAAACAAAAAGAACGAGCCCACCCATGTCCGTCTCCATTGCCTTGAACAGGCTGTGTGCTGCAATTCGGTGGCCGGATTTCCTACGCTGTCCTACGGATGTGACATCAATTGACGCTGTACACACGCCCCTGACAGTTTTGATACAGGAAGAAGACGGTCGCGGTAAATTCAAACACTGTAAGAGATAGTTGTGGATTCTTCTGCTGTCGGCAAACGATCCAGATCAACTGAAAGACACTAAAAAGTGGCACGACAAAGAAAGACACTTGATCAGCGTAGTAAAAAATGTTATAGCATCAGTTTGTGCGTGCTTGTGTCCGGCTTGGTTGGTAGCTGCAGTTACACGCAGCGCCAGCCGCATCATTCGGAAGCCTCATTTCTTAATCCTGCTCCTAGATTCTTTAATACAGTAAAGCCAAGTAAAGTCTTATCTCCACAATTGGGATCTCAGTGATGTAGAGTGGGGAGGGGGAGGAGGGATGTGCGGCTTCTGCGTTCAAGTGTTGCCATTTAAAGGAATAGTACACCCACAGAATGATGTGTGTTCATTTTCTACTCACCGTCATGGTAAACAGTCTTTGCTGCACTTTTTTAATATCTCAAATGCAGCCGGAGATCGGACAGGTTTTCGTTTTCCCCCAATTTACATATATGGAGTTCACCGGCGACTGAACCAAAAAGATCCATAAAGGTCCACAAAAACTTGTCAATATTCCTCCATACTGCTCGTTCAATGTAATCCAAGTGTCCTGAGTGGGTAGCGTCCATAATTTACTCCAAACATCATCATTTTGTATATTTTTATAGCCTGAACAATACGACATTGCAGTTTCTATTTGTGCCTTCGTGTACGTTCACGACACTACGGAAGCCGCAGTAGACTAGATCGCTTTTATTTTCTTTCTTTCTTTTAAATCAATAGCCAACCCCTCTTGTATTTGTTCTGGTTTGTCCATAGCTCATTCGCTCTTGGCACAATGTAAACAGTGAATTTCTTCTTCTACGCTTGCATTTTTGGCAGAGTAGGCGCTGAACGCCAAGGCTTCTGTTGGGTCGTGAACGTGCACGAACGCGCAAATAGAAACGGCAATGTAGTACTGTTTAGGCTTTAAAAATATACTAAATGATGTTGTTTCGACTAAATTATGGACACTACCCACTTGGGACTCTTGGATTACATCGGACGAGCAGTATGGACGAATATTGCCAAGTTTTTGTGGACTTTTATTGACCTTTTTGGTTCAGTCACCGGTGAACTCCATTATATGTAAATTGGGGGAAAACGAAAACCTGTCCGATCTCCGGCTGCATTTGAGATATTTAAAAAAGTGCTCCAGAGTCTTGCTCAGCATGACGGGGAGTAGAAAATGAACACACATCATTCTTTGGGTGTACTATTCCTTTAACATGGTTGAACACAAAGACAGCACACATCTCTCTAATTAGTAGGATTAAAAAAAAAGCTGAGCCCGGGCCTGAGGTACTAATATGGTCATTGGCCTGAAGCCCGGCCCTCGGGCCGTCGGGCCCCCCAGGCGTGGGGCTCCACTGCAGGGCTCTACTCTATGGTTTCACTGTCTGACCAGTCAAGTGTTGTAATATTTATCAAACCAAATGAACCACCACACCCCCTGAGGATATCTGCAGTTTATCAATAGTTTCAAGCTAGAACTCTATTAATTGTAATGATGAATTCCGGTAATTACCACCCTAGAAGAATTTAGCAATCCAAATTTTATCTGATTTGATGTGAACAGCATTGTAGTTAATGATATGTCTAGGACTATGTTCGTTTGGGTATCATCCTCAGAGGTACTTGACAAAATTAGAGGAATGAAAAGAATCAAAGTCCTTGAAGCGAGAGCAATGTGTCTCCCAGCAGAGCTGCTGAAGATACCAGATTATCATAATGGAGGATAAGTTATTTCCACACTGTTATCTTTATTATCCTGAAATCGCTTACTTGAAAAATGTGTCTTTCATAAACTGGTGTGTTAAAGCAAAATGCTTCAGAGCATGGTGTAAAATATTCGCATCTCTATATTATTTTCTTTTTACTACATTCCCACTGGTGATATAACAATTCCCAGAAAAGGTAAGGTTAGGGTGTAAAATATTAACAAAAGCTGTTAAAATGATTTGCAAGTAATTGAAAACTCATATTATAGAAAAGGAATAAAGGCAATATGAATGCTGTAACTAAGAAAAAGCCATTGTGAATTTGATTGGTATTAATAGCTAAATAATTAAAGGATAACGTTTCCTGTTGTAAAGACTTGAGGAGGTTTCCACCTCTTGGATGGATTATAACTTTAAATGACACAGAAAGGAAGAAATGACTGAAACTCTTCATTAATAGCGTTCATATTCGTGCCCTCAGTGAATGTTCAGGTAAAAATGACTCACTGTTGCATCCAAAGATGAGATGAGATAACACACTGACTGAAACCAGGTTAAAATGACCCTGTGGTCCGATGAATCAAAATATGTGGGACCTCTCCAAATGATCCTGGACAAGGATAAAAACAACAAACTGATACAATAAAATAAGAAGTCAGCTGTTCCTTCTTATATTTATAGGAAATTAGAGCACCCACAAACATCTATTTTAAGCCAAACATTGATTCGTTTAAGTAATCCCCCCTGGATGACAGTAACGATCTCTCACATTGTGGTTGAGGAACTTTGGTCCGCTTTTATTTGCAGCATTGCCTCAGTTCATTAAAGTCTACCAACATTTGTTTTTGCACAGCTCTCGTAAAGTCCCACAACGGGATTTTAATCAAGTTGAGGTCTTGACTCTGGGTCATTGCAACACCTCGATTCTTTCCTCTTTCAGTCATTCTGTCGTAGATTTACTTCTGTGTTTGCGATCGGTGTTCATGGTTGACTCATTGATTGATTTTCAATGTGGTCTCTGTGAGAACAGCAGCTCTGGTTTGTGTTTAAATCAGATCTGATTTAATACAACAGCTGGTAATCACTATCAGCATCTGGCAGTGGAAGATAACCCCTCATTATTTCCCACTTAGAAGTCGGGGGTTAGCCTTTATACGCTGTACATGGGGCTGTTTAACACTTGTCATGTGCTCTGCTGTGGTCAGACAGCAGTAGCTTCAGACCTGATCCGTGACATCACGGTCGGCTGTTCTTTCCGCCTCCATGATAATGCGAGTAAACAAATTTACACATTTTTGATTTAGATGCAACTTTTTCCTTTAAAGTTTAAAAGCCAGGTACTTGGGGGGGGGGGTCTGTTATTTAGCCGACATGTTCTTGTACTGTATATTTTACTAATTGCTGCACCTCAAGCAGGCTACTTGATTAGTCTTAATTAAATCAGAGTTTGCAGCCCTAAATTGAAGTGTGCAATTCAGGCTTGATTTTTCCTCCTTAATTCAGGTTGTTATCAAATTTTATTGGAAAATTGACTAAATTAGATCATGGCGCGTTCATTTTTGTTTGTTTACAGGTGAGTGTGTGGGAGGAAACAGATAAGAAAAAGAAGCCAGAACTCTGCTGAAATTCTGCTGCTGAATGGGGATGTTTACCAGAAAAACATACAGAATGAAGAAATAACAATTCAAAGAGTTGGAGCGCTCTGTGGAAGCAGCTAAACAATAAATCAACAGAATGAAAGCTGCATGAGGGTAGATTTTTATCCAGAAAGTTTTTTTTTATTGTTTTTTAAGGAAGCAGGGTATAAGAATGCCTCACTTGCCTTAATATGACAAAAAGTGAGATATGTTGTTCTTTCTCAGTGGGGGGGAGGGGGAGGGGGGGGGGGGGGGGGGGGGGGGGGGGGAAAAAAGGGGGGGAAAAAAAAAAAAGAAAAGAAAAAAAAAAAAGAAAAAGAAAAGGGAGAAAAAAAAGAAAAAAAAAAAAAAAGGGGAAAAAAAAAGGAAAAAAAGTGCTGTGGTTTTGCCAGTTTCACCATCCTAGCATTGTGGCTGTATTGATGGCTCTGCTGTACACCAAATCGGTCAGTAAACGTTGTAGTTCTGAATATTAAAACCAGCCTTTTACTGGCTTACAAAGGTTAAATTGCAGCAAATATGACAGCATGACAATGACTTTCACTTTAATATGGATGACTGTCTCTACAACAGTTAGATGAGATACGTCCTCCTCGACATTAATGTGTTATCTTTGTTGTCTCTGCTCTTCTTTACATCATGTGGCTAGCTCATCAGGCAGATGGAAAACCTCACAGGTGCATCAGGGCCCTGGTTTACTAAAGGCTGCTACATACTCCACGAGAAGCAAGAACTTTCTTCTTGTTCTCGGGGCCACGAGAACAAAATGACGTAATTTTGTTCTTATGGACGTGATTGAGGACGGTTTGTTCGCGACCACTCGGCCGAGCAGAG
Source organism: Atherinomorus stipes (assembly GCA_023101725.1). Lineage (NCBI taxonomy): Eukaryota > Metazoa > Chordata > Actinopteri > Atheriniformes > Atherinidae > Atherinomorus > Atherinomorus stipes. The sequence goes on from JALJCO010000418.1 coordinate 59,262, forward strand.
ACTCCCCTTTCTTCTCGGGGAGCTCCAAGAAATATTGTGTGATTGGTTAGACATTTGAGGTGGGCGGGGTTAACACAGACGCTTGAAGCAGAGTTGTTACCTCTGCATTTCTGCAGATTTGACGTTGAAGTGGGGGGGGGGGTTTCCGTTGCATATAGCCGCCGCGTGCTCACTCGCCGGGTGGCCCGGCGCGGTCTGGGTTGAGTGACTTGACGAAAAGCTTTTTTTCTTGTTCTTGTTGGTCTGTTTTCTTCTTCTTCCTGCTTTTTCATCATTGTTCAGTGGTTGTATTGGGGAGCGTCGCCTCCTAGCAAGCAGTTGTTGTAACTGCAGTTGTTTAACCAGCCAGCTTGGTTAAACCAGCTTCGGTTACTGCAGTTTGAACGTGAACCGAAGCAAAGAAAGGTGAAAAATCCCTGCCCACTCCGACAGAGTCCACAGGCTGTCCTGGTGTGAATGCACCCTTATTCCATTCCAGCTCATCTGTGGTAATATAGTTTTCAAAAGCACTTTTTTCTCATTTTACTTGCACATCTATTCAGCTGGGTTTTCCTGAAGTGAGAAATATTTATGTTCAGGGGGACGATCGTAAATGGTTTTATTATGAGATCCAAGTGGCCGAGAAACCCAAATAGAACATGGAGAAATTGAATTTAGTTGATTTTGGCTCATTTTGTTGTTTCAGTCATCTCATGTGTGTACATAAGTACAACTTTTATTTCAAACTGCATTTGAAATTTCTCTGAAGCACCTAGAATATCGCAATATATCACAGTATCACAATAATGCAATACCGTATCGCATCGCGTACATATTGTGATACATATTGAATCATGAAGTCTTTGCCAATACTCACCACTAAGCAATACTGTTCCAGAACTGGTATAGTTTGTACAGATCGACCGTTGCTCTCATCTGTCCAAGTATATTGTTTCAGAAGTCTTTTTTTTTTCTAAATGCCACATTGCAAACCTAAGCTGTGCTGCCATGTTATCTAAAGAAAATAGACTCTTAGAATTGAACTTAATTGTCACTGTGTTGAATTTAATGTGAAAAAGTTAATGTCATAAAAGTAAAGTGAGGATACATTAATAATAACACCATGAATAGATGTGGGAGCTGAATATAAATAAATCCTCTTATCAACTCTATGATGTTGACCTCAGGCCTTTGGGCTCATTGTTATGCTGCAGAAAGAAATCCAAGACGTAAGGAATATTGAGTTCCTAAAACCTTTTTTCATCATTTATTCTATTTTTAGATGTTAGAAATGGTCATTTTTTTTCCACAAGATGCAACACTGAAAGTATTAGGAAATTGCATCAACAACTCAAGTCCAGATATTTAACCATCAAAGTCATTATGTATCTAATTTTCATCGATTAAACATTGATATTACGCTCTTGTATTCACATTATGATGCATGTTTAAAGTGCAACAATAAGCCTGAACCTTAAAAGAATGATCCCTAATACCACCGACACATTTTCTTCTATGTAATTATTAAAACTAATCATCTTGATTAAACTTGGTAATTTGGAAAGTTTCCGAGTCATTCTCTGAATTGGGTATTTTGTTTTCATCCTTTTCTTCATTTGTTTCCTAAAGAAGAGACAGTGCTGGTGTGTTTCAGGAGCTCAGGAAGCAGTGAAGCGTTGTGTTATCTCTAAAACCAAACAATATTCCTGTTGTGTTAAATCACAAGATAATTCACCAGCTGCTTTGCTTGATACGGATGAACAAACTTAACATTTAATACTGTGTGTGAGTCGAGTGATAATCCTCAGTAGGATTATTGATGAAGTTATTTTCTAATTAAACATGAAAAAGTCAGAAATAACAGATTGTAGATCACTCAAAGCAAAAACCGTTGGCTGCAGAAGCACTTTCACTGTTCTGTAGAAAGACAAATGTTATATAAAAGAATCTGGCTCACTTGCACTCCTTCAGTTTAATGATTGCTGGTTGGTTGGGAAGGTTTTATTTGAATTCTGGTAAATCAGGTACAGAGCTGTCCTTTTTAACGCCTTTAAAACCTCGGGGATCACCGGTGACACCGCTGTGTGTTTTAGATTACCGTAACTCCTCGCTACTTCGTGCAATTTTAATCATTCAAACTGCTCTTACTCTTAACTTTGCTTCTAAACTTATGGTGCAAGTAAATTAAACAAGTAAACAAGCATGATGGGGCTCCCGAGCTGAATTTTTGTTGAGCAACACTTTGAGTCAATCACAGTAATCAGGTGTTTTCTCTCATGTTCAGAAAGACGTCTGCACCTGCTGACAGGTGTGTTGGTCCACTGTTCATTGAAAGGTGCTCTGATGTGTTTGGGTCAGTTTTGTGTATGTTTTTTTTTTTTTATTATTATTATTTTCAACCACAATTAAAAGCAATATTTTCTTTCAATAAATTATAATTTTGTAAATTTTTATTTATTATTAGTGTCTTTAGTTTCCTGTTTTTTGAATTACTATTGTGAATTTAGCCTTTTCTTTAATTGGAGCATATGAATAATTTTGAGGATCACTGTATATACTGTATTTGTTACAAGTTTAATCTTTCTCCTTTAATTTTTTTTTTTTTTTTTTTTACATCTGCACCGTTTCTTTTTCTATAAACTTATTGGCAGTATCGGCCCCAAATATCGGTTGGTTGTATTGGCTGCGGCTGATGAGAAAATATCGTATTGTATCGGTATTGGCCCTAAAAAATCTGTATGGTTAATCCCTGCTTGTCCAGTAGAGCTGATTCTCATCCTTTTCTGGGCAAAAACATTGAGAACTTGTTTTGCAACATAGATGTCGCCCTCATGTGAAGCCATAATGAGGAAAGCTTTTACACATTTGTTGAGCCGGTTCTTTTGCTTCAGCTTCTGTATCTCCATGTAAAGCTGTGATACACAGAGACATCAGCGGATTCCTACGTCCTCATTCCTGTTAACACTCTGCTTTTTTTCACATCCCAATGATTTCCATTGTTTTTCAGTTTTCTGCACTTGCTTCAGCCACAAATAGTAGCGAGTCTAGAACGTTGAGAGAATTTTACAGAGATCCCAACGCTGCCATCTCGGTATGGGGCCATTAAAGTGTGATACACCCTCCGTCTCACTTGTGCTTTCCACACTATTGATTTGTTTTATTTTGGGACATTGCTGCAGAGCAAAAATGCTCGAGCTCCTCTTTTACTTTTATTTTCTTCTGACATACTCACATGCGTTTTTGGTAGAAACCAAATTCTTGAGGGAAAATTCAGGCGGCCGGTCTGGTAAAGGCCTGGGGGATGCTGCAGTATATCATCATCTTCTTTCCTAGTTTTTAATTCAGTCTAGCATGAAGTCAACACAGAAAATGCAAATTTGATAACGTTGTACAGCGATATACGTTTGGTGTATTCATCAGATAAGTGTCATAATAAACCACTCTGGTTCTGTATGCGCCTTCATGCATGTAGATAATTTAAAAAGCATTAAGGAGTATAAGATGTTTCATCCCAATGATACTTCATCCTCCAACATGTTAGATTTCATCTCAAGAATTTAAGCTACGGAAAATGAATTTTGTTTTGTCATTTGTCTTTAGTATGTGATTAACAGGCAAGCTTGGTCTAAACTTTGCCCAACTTCAGGTGATTATTAATTTGACTTCAGTGGTGGATATTTAATGTCATTCATGATTAGATAAACAAGTATGTGCTGTATTCTCTGTAGAACGGCTCCAACACTGCAACCTTACACTGAAATAACTGGAAATAGAAAACAGATGGATGGATTTTCTGTATTTTAATCTTTGCTCATCAAACGTGACCAAAGCAGTTTTGTTAAACATTTAGATTGACTCTATGAGAGAAGCTTGCTGTGCTGCGTGATGAACCGAGCAGCTCCAGCTACCTCATCACCTGCATCTGATATGTTTATGAGAAAATCATCTAGTCCTGATGGGATAACAGTCATTATCATCCTGAGATAACAACGTAAATGACCTTGTTATCGTGATAAAGGAGGAATTATCTTGTCATCTTGAGAAAATAAACTTTATCTTGTGATAGCAAAATATTTATGTCACCATCACAAAAAACACGCAACCATGACCGCTCTGCTGCCGTATTACTCAAATACACGTTTAGTTTTTGTTTTGTTTTTTCCTCAGGTTTTAAAATTCTACGGAAGAGGATTAGGGCCATTGAAGACAACAATGAAATGAAATTCTGAGAAAAAAAGGCTGAATTTTTACTTTTTTTTCCAGAACATTTAAAAAAAAAATTTTTTCAAGAAGAATTTTTTTTTTTCAATTTCTGAAAAAGTCAGAATTATGACTTTTTTCTCAGAAATAAATTTTTTTCTTCTGTGGCCATAATCCTCTTCCGTAAAAATCAATACTATGGTGTAATTAATAATACTTGTATGATTGATCAAATTCAAAAGTCTTTGTCAGAGTAAAGCAACATGAACACGTTCTAATGAATGAATAAATGTGGGATTGATGTGGGAAATGTACTGGAATGATAATTTACTGCAGAATTTAAGTAATAACTGAAAAAACATTTACCGGGTCAAAAAGTCCCTTTTATCACTTGTTACATAACATTTATTTCATACTGGCAACGTGTGTGTAGCTGCTAGCATGTACAGAGAGCTGTGTCTCCACTCGATGAAGTAAAAACAGCTGCTGGCCCGCTTGCTAAAAAAACACTAATGAAAGCTAATCAGGCATCTGTGGGACTCCTTTTAACACTTATAAGCTGTGTTTCCATTACACCTAGAATTTTGCCAAACATGAATATTACAATTGGAAACTGGTAACGGAAACACCTACATTAAAAAAAAAAAACCCTCAACTATCATGATATAGTTTTTTTTTAATTAACACTCAAATAAACAAGGAACAAGAAGGCACTTACAAAAAGAAACCAAACTAATAGCAGTAAATGTGAAAATTGAATTAAAATAGTCCATATACATGTATATATGAACACTTACATACTGTACACATGTATTTATACATATAAACATACACACAAAAAAGAAAATAAATTAGAAATAACAAAAAAAAAAGAAACGAAAAAAGTAGACATCAAGTAAAATGAATAAAGTACTGAAGAAGAAAAGGAAAAGAAAGTACATGCATACACACACACACACACACATATTTATATATATATATATATATATATATATATATACACACACATCTATACACATACAACCATACGCACAATTACATACACATGTATACAACGGTCCCAAATGTTCAAAAACTAAATCAAGTGACACGAAAATTAAAGAAATAAATGAATAAATACTGTAAATAAAATTCTTCAGTTCAGCTCATCATTCCACCCGTCTACTTCAATATTTTTCTTTTCACGGAAACTACAGAAAACCTGGCAGATTTTCCAAACTTGTCAAGCTTATTTTTTGTGGTATAGCTTCTCTTTTGTAGAGCCAGGTATGAAGACATCCCTGCTAACCACGGCGAGGTAGTACAAGGTTCTTCCTTTCTCCATGAACAGGCTACACATCTTTTATTCCTTCTTGATTATTATATTTATGATAATTTATCAACATTTTAATTCTTTTAATTCTAATTATCATCTGCTGCTTTCATCTCCTGATGAGGAGCAGCAGTAGCTCTGAAATACGAAATGTTTCTATCTCCATGCTCAAAGTGGAGTGTCAGAGGACGGGATTGGGCGGCTGTAGCTCAGGTTGCAGAACAGTCGTTTTTCATCCGGAAGGTTGGGGGATCCATTCCAGACTTCCCCAGACTGCATGACGAGGTGTCCTCGGGCAAGACACTGAACCCGACGTTATCTCCCGATGTGTGTATCAGGGTATGAATGTGTGTGTAAATGTGTGTGTGTGACTGCAGAATGCGACCTGCAGTGGTCAGTACGACCAGGAAAGCGCTATAAAAGTACAGTCCATTTCCCAGAATTACAGCTGATGCAGTAAACACCATTCTACGGAATCACAATTGTACTTTTTAAACTTAAATATTGCTTTTTTTCCGAGAAGGTGTAATGCAAATGCAACTATAGACGTCCTATCTTTGATGTTGAAGTCGTCTTTCATCGTACACCCAGTCCAGTTTTCACTGTAGATTACTGATTGTGCCCAGATTTGCCTGCATTCATGATGTGTCCTGTCTCCATCATAAAAGAGCCTCTTCAGCTCTGTCATGAGTTTTTGAAGCACTGCGGAGTGCACTCTGATTCCCACTTCTAGACAGACGGGTGGCACTAAGTCTCGTCGTTAAATGCCTCAATAAGTGCGTGGCAGCATCTTAACCTGTATTCTGCCTTCTTTGGCTGAAAGTGAGGGAGAAGATGCTGAATAAAAGCTTAACATTCAACCAGCGAGTCAGCAGAGTGTGCCACTGCTTTTAAGTGGAAAGCAGAGATTGAACAAAAGGTGAGAAAAGAGACAGGACTATTATTTAAGCAAACATAATTCACATAGCCTGCAGTCAAAAGTGAAAGCAATGTGTGCATGTTTTGGATGAGTAATGCTGTTACACAGATGAGTGTGTCCAGGCATGAAACAGCTTTGCTCTTTTCGTTGTCCTGAGTGGGGATGAGCCAGTGTGGTTAGAAACTGTTGCTTAACTCTTACAGCCCCAAGCCACTCTGTGCCATTTTTGGTCCACATGTTTTTTTGTTTTTTTTAAATGTAAAATTACATATAAAGCCCTTTCAATCACAGTCAATATATACTGTAGACATGTTTGTTTGCTGGACAGCCTCAGTTTTTGGATTATGAAGCTAAAATGATGTAAAATAAATGTATCATAAACACCATAAAGGCCAAAAGACAAAAACAAACAAGAAAAACAGAATTCATCACTAGAAGTAGTTTGTAGAAAAAACACACAGATCAACTGTGACCAAGCATTTTCTCACCTGCATCATCCTCTCATTAGCACTTAATAAACACACAACAGAAACTATTTACATATTTACACTTCCTCCACTGGGGAGTTTTTTTTTTTTTTTTTTTTGCTATTTACAGTTATTTATGCTACTTTTTACCTTCTAGCCATACAAAACCCAGCTTGTTTTTTGCACCATTGTGCATAAGAAATTTCAATTCATTTATTTAAAGAGGGGACCGGACATATTAATGTACATTTTCATGTAAATATGCCAGATTGTAGCCATTGACATTTTCTATCTTTGGTCCCCGGCAGGTAGATGGGATTAAAATAAAATAAAAAAAAAAACAAAACAAGGCATGATGCAGACACAACTTGTACTGACATATTGTAAGAACAGGACAACTTGTAAACATAATATACGAACAGGACAACATAAAACATGGGCAGCATAATAAAACAACACAAATTAAAGACTCTAGTTAAAAAATTATCCTTCAGTTTCAGATTATTCTTAACTATCAGTACGATACGTTTTGTTGATGAGTTTTTAACCATCAAGGGTGTTTTTAAATGTTATTTTTACCTATTTCTCTGATAGTTACAGGTTAAATGACCTCTTGGCTCCATTTTATCTACAGAGGACCATTATTTTTACACAGGTATAAATTTCTTATCCTTTGTTTATCTTTGGTTGCTCTTGATTACACCATACTGTTAGTTTGAGCTATTTATTGGTCTAAAATTTGACAGAAAGTAGCGTCATCATAATTTCTTGGTCAAAATAGAGGTCTCTTAGCAACATAGTAATGATAGCTATAAATCTTTTATTACAAAGATGTCATAAATAATGTTGTGCCCCATGGTATATCCATTTTTGTGGATATACCATATGACTTCTGTATAAAAATTGCATTTTGTGGCTGTATTGCAAATGATAAATGCCTTGGAAAATTCTTTAGCTCACATAAAATGTAATCTGATTACAGGTTTACCCCACAGTTGCACACTACAATATCTGAGAAATTGTTATATGATACGAAACTCTTTGTCTTTGATTCGCAAGTTGTTACATCAACCTCCATATGTCAATGGTAAATAGTAAATTACAACAATGTGCATGTATGCACCAACAGTGATCGCAAGTTAAAAACACAAGAAAAACATGAAGCTGTTGCACAACCCTGAAGGGATGTATCGCACAGTCCATGAGGCCTTAAAACTGGACTATCTGAGATCAATTATATCTTGATAGAAACTGGGATAAAGGATTTCTTGCAGCGGTTTAGTTTGCATGTTGGGAATTGATCCCGTCTTCCATGGATGGACTGGTTTCCAGTCTTCCTCATCACCTTTGTGGGAGACTGGACCAGACGCAGTAATTTAGACTTGGTCTAAGCGGACTAATTGCGGAAGCATGCGGTCATCCCGTACCTGATGATGGACTCCAGTACCGCCTGATAATAGGGAAACATTATTTTCTGCTTCACACCAAAAACTTTTGATCCATGTAAGAAGTAGAGCCTTTGCTGTAACACAACAGTCGACGTGATCATTCCAGTTGAAAAAATGATCAATGAAGACACCGAGTTCTTGACAATATAAGCAGTCGCACCAGCTATCACACAAAGTTTCAAGAGTTAAATAACTCTTGTAAATAACATCATAACAGCACCAGATCAAGTCTGCTTGTTTGGGATGAAGCTTTTTAAATATGTTCCTATTAACAGTGAGAAAATTACACCCAGCAAGAAGCGCAGATGGACAGCGATTACTCAGACCTTTTCCAGGAACGTCGTCATGGGAGGAACTGCATCTACAAATTTATGGCCTGTTTATCACCTCTGTAATATCTATTAGAGTTCATATGTTCCTGCGGGGCAAACTGGTTCAAACTGATAAATGTGGAAATGATCTTCCTCCACCTCAAGTGAGCAGAACAGTATAACATGTTCCCGGCTTGTTGTCATCAGGACAAATGGAATCTCTAACCATCCGTTGAAGGAGAACACAACACATATCATGTGAGTGGTTGTTATGGGGATCATGCTAAAAGGGGCAGATGGCTTCAGGGGATATCAGACACAGGTTATTTTTAGACTTACCGCAGCTCACTTCAACCTTTTAAGACACATCCTCCGACTCGATCAAAGCATTCATCAACGACCCCCCCTCGCTAGCAGCCGCTGTTAGACCCTGATGACCTGGTAGCAGCTGTCAGTTTCATCCTGGAGAAGTTGCAGCGAGCGCGGTGTGCAGGCTCAGTTTATCATGAAGCTTAAAGAAACTCATGGTAACCATCACATGCAAATGCTCACTCAGTCAGTGCTGATGCCATCAGTTCTGCAGCCGAGGACAACCCCCCCCCTGCTTTTTGTTTAATAAGTGTCTCTGTCAGAAAGGCAGTCCTACATCATTGCCATCTATATTTGTCCTGATCTGATTCGTCCACTCCTCTCGCTCGCCGCACAATATTTGCGAGTGCATCTTAATGAGCTGAATTGACACCCGCTGTGACACACGGCATAATCTTGTAAACACTGTCAAACGGCTGGCACGCGCGTCGGTTGTCGTGTTTATCTTCGCACGCTCCCAAACTCTGCGGGTGACAGCGATGCCGCGCGGGGCGGAGAGGATTGTTTAATCTGGGAGTCATAGTTTGAACAGCAGCTTTCATGCTTGCAAAGTAGGGAGGTGTCCTCTCTCGCACTCACTGTGTTACACCCCCCCCATCCCGGTTGCTGTGGCGACGCCTGCTGCAGCGCTTTGCCTCTGCAGACTCCAGCAGCATCGGGGCTGAAGAGTGTGTGTGTGTATGCTAATGTCAACGCCAAATCAGGTGCTCATGTTATGCAACATGCTTGAAGAGCAGCTCATTAGCAGGTGAAAGACAGAAGCAGATCAGGGTCATCATTACTTAAATTTATCGGTTGGAGCTTTGAAACAAAGTCAGGCATGAATATTCAGCTGAGTGGATTCTCGTGACTCTTCCACACTGCTTTGCTTTGTAACGTACCTGTTGCTCATGCAGCATTCAGTGGAGCGATGTTTTGACGCAGTGATATTTCTCCCTGCAAATCCTCATCCTCCTTCATCCTGACATTTACCTGCCGTCTGTGTTGTGGCCCATTTTATCGCTGCAATTTCTACAAGTGGGCAAACTGATGGGAGCACACATGCACCCCGTTTCACTTCAACTTCTGTTTCCTGTTTTCTTTTTCACACATTTTTTCAGCTTTCACTTAACCTGATTGTGGATTAACATTTTCATCCAGACAAAATGGTCACAGTTTTTCTATCTTTTTTTTTTTATATATACGTTCTGATATTTTAACTATCAAGACAAAGCTAAAAATTAAATAATAAATTAATCAAAATCTCATCCGGTTCATACCATCTTTCAAAATTACATGGGTACAACCTTAACATATTACACAACATGACATATCACATCATTACCTTTGCCAGGGAGGTGTGACGGCCCATGGCCATTTTGGTTTTTGCTTTAGTTAAAGGTAGAGTCAGGAGTCACACAGCATCATGCTCTTAGCTGTCATTGGATGACGATATAAACAGAAATCTCCACCCAGAAACGTCCCGACCACAACAAAACAAAGCTAAAAAGCGAATTAAAGACAGGAGGAGAGGGAGATGCATTCAGACTCACCACTGCACGCGAGTAAAGGCCCAAAGGCGCAGTTTGAGACGGATTTCACTTGCACAAGTCTTATGTTTATTTTCAGGGGGAAACTTCGGACTCTACCATTAATTTCTTGTTTCTTGGGGGGGGGGGGGGGGGGGGGGGGGTTTCGGGCAAGGTGTTGATTACTAATAGGAGGCAGCTGGCCACTGTCTCCACTAGGGCTGCAACAAAACATTTATCTATATCGATATATTCATATAGAATAATGTATCGATTGTAAATCGATCCAAAAACCCAATATGGATCAAAAATCGATATCAAATCCATTTTTATTAGCAAACCCCGTAATTACTCCACTTCGCGTCAGGGTCTGCTTCGCCCTGTTGGTCAATATTTCCCGATAATGACCTGCGTTCCATACATTATCCCACTTATTATACAGATACTTGCAAAAAAAAAAAAAAAAAATCTAATTAAAGTCTTCTATTTTTGTGTGGGTCAAATAACTTTCTGATGTTTTACACTCTGATTAAAATAGTTCCCCACAGTAGAGGCCAGGTTGGGGAACTTGTTGCTTAGCGACATTTGTAAGTTAAGTTACAAATGTATTGGTTGAATTTGTGCTAGCACCGTTGGCTAGCACCGGCTATTATTGTATGTTGAACTGGACATTTCCTCCACTGCTGTTTTGATGTTTTATTTCCCCTCAGTCGGGTCACCTGTTGCTTAGCAACGTTTTAGTTGAGTCATGGCGGCTGGAATTTGGCCTTGCACAGACTATTTCTGTAAGACGAACTGGACATTTCCTTCTCTGCTTTTAGCTGTATGCATCTTACTGCTGGTCTTCTTTTTGTCTTTTTTGTTTTGGAGAGGGTGAATCCTTAAACTCAGCCTGGACCCAGTGCTCAAAATCTCCACACTCACCGAAGACGTTCAGATTAATTGGGAAGGCATCCATTTTTGGTCATGAGGTGTCTCTAAGTGCTCACTTGCTGTTTTTTTTTTTTTCTTTTTTTTTTCCGTTCAGTGACCGGCGTACTTGCGATGCCGAGGGATATTAGGATCCCCGAAAGACCACAGGTTAAAAAAAAAAGGAAAAAAAAAGATCCATTGCCTCTGACAGCGGTCATTATATTGTTCCAGCAGTCATTATAAGGAAATAGTGACCGCTGGAATGTTGGGAAAACCAATTCAAGTCAATGGAGCATTCTAAAGAGCTGTATAATAAATTTGATATAATTTCCCACACGTCTCCTTCTCTTTGTTGTGGTCTACAGGCCAATCATAACAAATTGGGGGCTCGTCCGGGAGGATTTTGGTTGTTGAGTGCATGCTTTAAGCTGATTTTGTGCCTTCCGTCTTGTTGGCGGGGAAGGTGGCGTGGTTGGTGATTTCTCCATGTGCTGATGTCGGCGGGGATTTCCTTTTTTGTTGCAGTCGTTAAGGAGGTTGTGTGGGGAACAAAGGTAATGTAATGATGGATGTTTGTCTGCCTGTCTGTCTGTCCGTTAGCAAAATAACTCAAAAAGTACTTCACAGATTTGGATGAAATTTTCAGGAAATGATGCTTTCGGTACAAGGAAAAGCTGATGACATTTTGGTGTTGATCCGGATTACTGTTTGGATCCAGGAATTTTTTAAGGAGTGTTGGTCATTATGAGTTGGGGCCAGCTTGCTGGAGATCTGTGCTCACCATTTAAAGGTAGAATGGTCGGGGACGGTAGTGTTGGGGGAGGGGAGCTACATCAAGTTTTTTTTTTTTTTTTTTTAAGAGAGTTGAGAAGTGAGTGGAAAAATAATGGCATTCCATAATTCAGTAGCCTGTAAAACCACCTTTAGGAGCCTGTTGAAAGTTGAAGTGATCATTTTCTACATAGCGGTACCAGCCTCTTACACCACCACTCCTGTTCAGTGTGAGTTTGATTCACGGAGATTTGCAACCTTGCACAGTTCTGGAAAAATAAAAGGCTGCACAACAAGCCCAAACCACCAGCCCTCCACCACTGTGCCTGACTGTTGGTATAAAGTCTGCTGCTGCGCCTTATGATGTGTTTGGCTTTCTTTAAACCTAGAATCCACCAGGAAACATCGATCCTCCTTATTTATGAAGTTTCTGATCGTTTTCAAGCCTTACATGCAGAATTTTTATCAATGGGTGTCCAGAAACAAAGTTATTTCGGGTGTTGAAAAGCTGGATTTGAGTGTTTGGGTGCTTTTTCACAGCTGTTAAGATAATCCACCAAAATGTACTTTTTATCCTCCTTATATATGAGGATACATAAATGGGGTTGCGAACACAAACGTATGTTTTCTTGAAAGATTTGGGAACCACTGCTCTAGTGGATGAGGGTTGAAGTGCAACTTTCATCACTTCTGCTTTGGCTTCTCTTTTCTCCACTTTGTTAGTCACTTGGTTAACTCACACTTGGATGCTGCAACGCAGCTAACTTACAAAAATGTTGCTGAACTTGCGGATGATCTCTTAAATTGAACACATTTGAAGTTATTTTCTATGGAAGCGCTGCCTCTGTATTTTGCTTCAGTTCTATTTGATATATATTCAGTAAATAATCACAGCATGTTTTCTGCTGCTGAAGTTTTATTCATCTAATTTTAAAAACTGATGAGGAGCAGATATGTAAAATCTTCGTCTACAGTTTGACGACCAACAGTGGTGTGAAAACGTGGCCATAAGTGTCAGTGGTTATAATGAGGATGTAAAAACCCTGTTGAGCTTTAAATGCTTCTCTCCATAAGCCTGAGGGAGGAAACCGATGCTTACTGTGCCTGCAGACAAGCTTCATGCCTTCACACGGGAACTTACCAGATGGCTGTGGAGATAAACTAGACAGCAGTGGTACACTCGGCTCGGCACAAGAGGAAATACATGGCAGATGCTTTTGAAAAGCTGCGTTTGTCTCGATCTTCGGCTTCCTCGTGTGAAGGTCTCAAAGATATGCTGAGATATTGAGGCACAGCCAGTCAGAGGCCGCAGTGTCTTCAATCTTGGCTGCTGTGAAGATTTCTTATTGGCTGTCCAAAATGTTAATATAAGATTTTACTTTTTTTTTTAATCTCTCATATATTTTTTTCCCCCAGCAAAGCTAGTGTGAGCTTTAACTTTTAAGTGCCCTTCTTCACCAGAGTGGGCCACTGTTTTTCTCCCACTGACACTTTCCAGCATCCATGTTGGTTACCTAAGTCAGTGGATTGCCTCTGCGCTGATACACCAGCGAGCGTTCAGGCTTGTGGGTGTGTGTGTGTGCGACTGAGCTGCACGTGTGTGGGTGTTCATCAGCTCATTATAGACTAAGCATCTTCCTCTGTTCACTTTTAAAATTAAATAATTTATTTCCAGTTTAAGAGCCCGTGTAGGCTATCTATAATTTGCACATCTCCTAGCAACAAGACTTTGAACAAACTAAATATATCTGCTTGCCAAGGTGTCACAACAGCTCCATATTATTTAAATATATGAACTGCAACTGAAATAGATTTACAACCGTAGGCATTTAAAGATTGAGGAATGCTGGTTATAAATACATTTAGTTATGTAGACGTGGTCAAGGTGACTTGTTGAAGCTCAAACTGAGCATCAAAATGGAGTGGAGCATCTTCTGATGCTACATCCAGCTGGGTGATGCACCATGTCACAAAGCTCACATCATCTCCAACTGCTTTCTGGAACATGACGATGAGTTCACTGTACTGCAATTACCTCCACAGTCTCCAGATCTCAGTCCAATCGCCTCCTACGACCTGGTGTCCACATGTGAGCATCACATTTTTGGTTGTCTGCACCATTATACTAAATTCTGTGTAGCTGGAGCCTGTTGTACACAAACAAAACATGGACACTTGCAATGCCATCTGATGATGTCAGGAGAGAATTTTTAAAATGTAGAATAGTAAATGTCTATAACAAACAGAATACATACAGTCGTCCTCAAAATTATTCGTATCCTCCAATTAAAGAAAATCCTAAATTCACAATAGCAATTCATATAATAAGTAACTAAAGAAACTAATAATAAACAAATATTTACAAAATTATAAGTTACTGAAGTGGTATATCGCTTTTGAATTGTGGTTGCAAAATATAATTTAAAAAAAACAGACAAAACTATCCCAGACACATTAGAGCACCTTCCCCATGAACAGTGGACCAACATAACTGTCAACAGGTGCAGACGTCTTTTCGAACATTAGAGAAAACACCTGATTGGAGTGACTCAACAAAATTCCCCATCGTTCTCATTCACTCGTTTTATTTTTTGTGTGTTTGTTTTTAATATTTCTGTTGAACTACAATTCAAAATCAATGTCATAACTTTCATAATGTTTTTATTTATTTATTATCAATTTTGTCAATTTCAACTTATTTCACTGGCAGCAGATTTTTTTTCAGTTGGAGGGTATGAATAATTTTGAGGACAACTGTACTGTATGAATACATGTTTTAAAATGATCTTTATTGGTTCCTCTAAACCCCAAATAGCCAGCAGAAATCTAGATGCAAGCCAAACTAATGCTTGGGTCTTAGGAGGACGGAGCATATTTGGGATGTGGTGGAACGGCAGATTCTCATCCTGCATATGCAGCAAGTGTGATGATGTCAGACAAGGGAAACATAATGCATTTCCCCATATATTTACATTAATAATGGATAAAATCCATAGATATGGTTAGCTATAATATCATTTCATTAAACTGACTAAAACTCACGATACAGATGACTAAATGATTCATATCATTCTTTGAAAACAGATTTTTTTTTCATCTCACTGTGGGTTAATTTAGTTAAATAAAGGAAAATTGAAATTATGGGGAAAAAATTATGCTATCAAAATCAATACTGGATGATTATGTCCATTAACACCAAGAGAAAACCGTCCCTAAGTTCGACAGACAACCTGAGTTTGGCTTTTCTGTTTTGGTGATTTTATTAAGAGGATTTCTATAAACAGGCAAGTTATGCAGGATGTAAACAGAGGAAACTGACATTTTACCAGCAACTTTTTATTTAGTCGTTTCTTTTTTATTGACTAGTTTCAGTAAACCGCTGTATCACTTTGAATCCAAACAGACAGTTTTATTAATCTTTCTGGATAAATCAGCTCCTCGTTCCGTGTTTGGATGTCAGTGAAAAGTGAAGTGTGTTTTTCATCCAGACGAGGAGCTGAATGTCACCCTCCTGTGGCTCCAGGCCCCCCCGGGGCGCCCTCGGCGACTGTGACGACACAGCCTCAGCTGCCCGCCCCCGCTCCGCCTCTCCCCATCCTGCCGAGTTGTCTCCTCGTAGCCCCGACCCCCCCACCCCTCACTGTAAGCAACAGATCGGCAGGCCCGTGGCAGCGAACGCAGCTCGGCTCTTTCATCAGGCTGTCACACAGGCTCTGACTCAGTGTTTATCACAGCCGCCGGCGTGACACTGGAAAGCGGATGACGAGCGGCTTCGCTTGTCTCTGGCTGCGCCAGTTTGCTGTTGACATTCTTAAAGGGTTCCTGCTTGAGTTTGGGGCACTTTTGGCATGCACACGCTCAGTCCCTCGGCAGCTCTGCACCCTGTGCCCCCCCTACACCTCAGCAGTACTTCTGCTGATGAAGAGGAGGTGTGTAGTTTGGCTGGATTTGTTTAGCAGTCTCATTTGTTTGTTTTTAAGACGAAAATAAATCATGTATAAGACAAACATGGAATTACTTTAATAATAGGAGCTTCAACAATTTGCTGATGTCAGTGAAATGATTTTGGACCAAAACCTTTTCTGGATCCTCAGTGAAGAACTGTGATGGGTTGCTTACAGTCAGCGGACGTGTTGATGAGTCTAAAGCCCTGTTCTGATGGGATTCGTATGACCGAGGGACCACGTGTCATAAATCAATTACCCCCCAACGTCTGTTTTTTCTGTGGCGCCTTTGCATGTGATAACTGAAGTCTGAGATTTGACTGAAATTCACAGACATCTAGCAGATATGATGACAAAGCGCTGCTTACATCTTCTCACACGAGCTGCGTTTCCATCAGCAGCACATGATCATTCAGAGACAAATGTGACAAATAACTCGCAGACAGTCATTACCAATGCTTTAAGAACTTGCACCATGTCCGCATGTTGTCCACAATAAATGTCTCTCGCTGCGGGAAAATGCCGTTTAAAAATTTTTTCATACAGTAGGCCATATGACTAGTGAAACTACCCCCGATCACTCCAAAGTTAATGCTTTATAAATTTATTTTAAAAAATCATCAACATAGTTTTTTGGAAGGAAAACCTATTTTCAGCCTCCATTCTTCGCCAATAAGGAAATGAAATCCATCCAGTACCGCAAACTCACGTGTCATTTCTCTTCAAATCGCAGAGATGCATATTCACATTGGATTAGTATTATCAGAGGACCTCGGAGTTTAGCAAATTATAGTAGGTAATTTGCGGGGAAATTATTACATCCAAAATTACAGACATGGCCGATTCGCACGGGATTAAAATCACAGACAGTCTCTGTAGTTATTACAAATTACATGTGGTCCCTAGGTAATACTAATACCGTCAGCATAGGACTTAAGGGTGAATTGTAATTCCCCCCTTCTGGCACTCGAAATGGAGATTTTCCAGGGACACACTAGAAAATGAGTGGTACTGTATGATATCAAATCAAATCAAATCAAAGATACTTTATTGATCCCCGAGGGGAAATTCATGTTTCAGTACAACCCGTCCAAGACACATAGACAAAACAAAAACATAACAGGACAGGATCAGGCAGACCGTGGCCAAGCAGCCCCTCGCAGGGCGCACCTTCGCAGAAAGAAAACGGTGACATGTGGAAAGATGGGTAGGTGGTAAAAAAAGAGGTCTCCAAACTCTCCACGTACACAGGTGGAGACCTTAGAGACAGTTTTGAAAATATGGGAGAAAATCAGCAGCGGCAGCCAGAGAAATGCACAAATGTGGGTATTTTCTCTAAATAAAGTATGAAAATCTCTATTTTAAGGTTGTGTTAATGTATTACGGACAGTTTTATTACAAATGTGAAAAAGATCGCTAGTTTTGTAACGTTACGTACATCTGCTCATGTCTGTAATGTAATGTTAACATTAAGCTTTAGTCGAAGGCATCTTTTTTTCCTTTCTTTTACATTTTTTGATCCAAAGCTGAAAAAATAATCCAATCGCCCAGGAAAGTGAGATTATTGCTGCTGCAGACGGCATTACGAACTCTTCCGGAAACAACCCTGATGCCAGTTTATTGCACCACGGATGACTGTTGGTGACGCATGAGGATCTCGAAGGGTTGTCCCATTTATTAGTTGAGTAGTTCAATCCTTAGCACCTGAAACTCTCTTTTAAGTGCTAGGACCAAGGAGAAGGGGTAGGGATGAAAATCGGAATTGGAATTGGGCATAAATGTGACGGATGATGTGAAAGTGTGTATCGTTGCTAACCGACTCCTCTTCTGTTTCCAGACGTGCTGGTGGACGGGAAGCCGTGTGACTGTGACGTCATCGCTGAGTGCAAAGTGGGCGACGCCGTGACCCTGAAGGTCAAACTGACCAATCTGAGTAAGAACTCGGTGGGCCCGTTGGCTCTGACCGTGGTGCCGTACCAGGACTACCAAAACGGGGTCCAGAACTACGACCTGGACGAAGCAGTTACCTTCATCGGCTCCAACACCTTCTACATCGACACGGTCAGTCACACATCGATGCTGTTTCCTAGCAAACATAAAGATCCTTTTCACCAACATTGTGTAATCTGAGTTTTACTTTTCCAGTATACAATTCCAGTATAAACTTAAAACATCAAGCTTCGTGCTTTCTGCTAATGACTCTTGCAGCTGAGGTTAAATATTGAACTGGGGATCAAAACTGAAGGAAGAGCCACATCAAGTATAAGTAAAGATGGTCGATGGTGTGCAGATTAGGAAAATTCTCCACTTTAGATGGCACATCACTAGCTACGTTCACATGGCAACTTTTTTTCTCTTTCAGATTGAAATGATTCCTATTTAATATTTCAAGGCAGCTGTTGACATCTATTCAGACCTGGTGTATGAATATTTAAGCGAGATGGTCTCGTCTGACATGAGCAGAAAGATGTTTACAACACGTTATTTATCAGAGATGGAGGTCTACATAATGATCGTCACAGTTGTGGTTTCTGCTGTACTTTAAATCAGCAGCTGATCCTCATGCGCTCCTACTGCAAACAGCAAGGAGGAAAAGGCATAAGGACAGAGTTTGAATAGAAAACAAACTTTCTGCCGCTGTTCAGTGAATTTGTTTGTTCGCCGCCATCTTCCAAAGTGAGGAAACGTCACTCGTTGTTGCGCTGCAAGAGCTCAGCATCACAACTTTCTAAGTCAACGTTTACGTGATAGTATGATACCATGACAGTATGGTTTGGGAAAAGGAATGTTCTAGCTGTGAAACCAATAAAATCCTTACAGTTTTCATCCAGAATGAGGTGTTTACATGTAGCCTTTCATTCCCATATTGCAGAGATCTCCAAATCCAGACTTCTTGGGCCAGTTTCCAGAAGGTTTTACTGTGTTCTTGTGCCAACACACCTGACTGAAATTCATGAGTCATTGTGCAGAACTTGATTTGCTGTTGGATCCATATAATTTGAGTCAGGTGTGCTGAAGCAGGGAAATGTTAAAAACCTACTGGATACTGGCACAAGAAGTCCGGATTTGGTGATCCCTGCCAGAGAGCTTTCAGACCCACTGCAGTTGGTGTATTTGGCTCCATGTAAACATTGCTACTGTTAGCTTCCACTTTCTAAACCACAAACTCATGCTTGAGCCAAACAGAGTCTGCATCATATACTACATACTGTGTACATCCTGTTTAGTATGTATTGGGACAGTGGCCGGCCATCAATAACAGCGTTTATGTTACAGAAGCTCCAACATAGTCATAGCGATTTTTTTTATGTTCATTTTACAAACAAAATGACCATTCAACATTTAAAGAACAAATACAGTGGTTTTAATGTTTTTTAACTTTATCTACAGAGAAAATGTATACATTTGTGGATTTTCTTCGGACTCAGTAGCAGCCATCTTACCAATTATTTGTAAGTTTATTTTATTTTATTTATTTTTATTTCATTTATTCATTTCAGGCAGTACGTTTGCATATTCCATAGAACACAAAATGATGACCACTTACATAGTCGATCACCTTATCACAAGAAAACAGCGAAACAACAATTATGGCCATCACTATGTAACAAAACAAAACAATTATATTAAACATGCCTGAAAAGGAGTGGGAAGAAGCAAACTTATTAAATACCACCCTCCATATGAATCTCAAAAATCATGCTTCCCTCAAAACCAATAGGAAAAAACAATCTATTGACCACAATTGGAGCAATAAACCATAGAAGCCACTAAATCTACTAGGATCATAGAGGCGTTACCATGGGCAACAATAACCATTATATTGCAACAATAATCCATACCAACAATGGTAAGTAATAGCGCATATTAACCATAATTGAAGAAGATAATAATTCACAATGGTAACAGAAAATATACCAACAACGGTAATGAAAAAAAAAACAACATTAACACTAGAACTGATATAGATTCAAGACCCACTCTCTATATATTGTGACCAAACCATATGTTTATATAACAGTTTATATTGATGAATATTTTGACATTGCTCTTGTTGTATTTCCAGTTTGTTCCAAAGTTTGGCCCCACATACAGACAGACAAAAACTTTTACAAGTAGTTTGAACTTCGGGTATGATGAAATTCCCATATCCTCTCAAATTATGAGCTTTTTCTTTTATTTTGAAGAGCTTTGGTAGGTTAGTTGGTAATAAGTTGTGCTTTGTATAAAAATATTAATGTGATATATTTAACTAAATCATTCAATTGTAGCAACTTTGATTGGGCAATCAGATTATGAGTATGTTCAAGAAATCCAACTTTATGAATGATCCTCTTTGCTCATTTTTGTAATGTAACTAATGGATTTATTGTACATTGATAGGTGTTCACCCATACTTCGACACAATACATAAAGTATGGGAGTACTAACGTGCAATATAAAGTACGGAGCGTATTCTCATCTAGGTATTGTTTCACTTTGTAATTGAGAGGCTTTTGGAAATATTTGCTTTTGTGTGTCTTGTGTGGGCTTTCCAGGACAATTTGTTGGCTCTTATAACTCCTAAAAATATACGTTTTCAATCTGGATGCCTTCAATAATATGTGGTTCCAAATTTGTTTTAAAATTACCAAACATCATTACTTTAGTTTCATTTATATTTAATGATAGTTTATTTATGTTCATCCATTTTTTTATTTCACTAAGTTCCTTATTCACAGTACTTACCAGCTCATTATGCTGCCAATCTCTATAGAGCATTAGGCAGTATATTGCTCTGCAATATACTGCCTAATGCTCTATAGAGCATTGGCAGTATATTACTATTGCTCCGTGTTTATTCCGCGTTATTATTATCCAGTTTCCACCCTGTTTTTTGACGGCCTACTCCTCCCAGGACTTTGCCAGCACCCCCACATAAGCTACATCAAAACGTGCGTCTCGGCCGGGATCGGTGTGCTTGTTATTTGTCCGCGCAAAACTCAAACGGTGTTCACGCAATTCGCAAAAAACTGCGATTTTTCGTCCCATAGGAATGAATGGGATTTGGTCGGAAACAGCCGAGGAAAAACCAAGAACCCAGGTCACTTTGGACCTCTGTAGCTCAGCCATACCATAACATAGAAACACCATTCAAAGTTTAAACGGGTCACGAAAGCTGAAACTTTAACCATGTGAAAGGATATGTACATATCTGTTACGGTTTTGACACAATGGTAAGTTACGTTTTAGGAAAAATGGGAAAAATCCCCAAATCCCTCCGCACTCTAACTTTTGAAGCATTTCCAACTTTGAAACAAATGCCCATAACTCCCACACCTTTCATCGTACAGACATAATTTTTACATCAAAACGTAGGAAATCTTGTTGGCTTCATTTCATCCTTCCGCACATTTTTTGCTCAGACGCACCGTTTTCGAACTACGGCTCTCGGAATCTTAGAAAGTCACCATTTTGCTCCTATACCTCTCCATTGTAATCTAGACGGAAAGCTCAAAAAGCCCTGATTCTTAAAACTGTCACCATTTAAATTCTGTTCCACTTAGGATAAAATAAAATACATTCCTGAGTTCCTGAAAGCCTCATGGCGCTCACGGTGAAAAAATTATTTTGATATCTGTTACGGTTTTCTCTCAGCGGACAGTTGTTCGGGTAGTGTGCACTGAGACCATTCAATCCATATATGTCGGTGTCAACTGCCATTTTGGAAGACACACAGAAGCAGGCAGGTTCTGTTGCCTAGCAACGTTCAACGAGGCAGCTGCTGGAGTTCTGTGAGGTCACGCACACACATTTCCTCATAATGTAATATTATATCTGAGAAACTGGATGATAAACTGAATCCTCCACAGGTTTTAGTAGTTTATAAGGACATGAGTGATTCTAGGCCGTCTGTCAGTGACAATATACAGACATTTCTCATAATCTCTCTATTTTCTCACTCACTGTCTGTCTTTCTGTCTGACCAAGTGAGTGATTCTTCACAGTCTTTCAGTGACATCAAACATGTATTTGTACCATAGAGCCTATTTGTTCTGCCCAGCTACTGAACCAGGTGAATCCAATCAGCACAGTAAATTAAACTGGGCTGATTGGACTCACCTGGTTCAGTGGCTGCAAAGAATAAAAACATCTATCTATCTGTTTGTCTCACAGTATCTGTCTGTCTGTCTGTCTCACAGTATCTGTCTGTCTGTCTCTCAGTGTCTCTCCGTCTGTCACTCAGTGTCTGTCTATCTAAGTATCTGTCTCACAGTATCTATCTGTCTGACACTATGAGACAGACAATCTGTCTGTCTGTCTCTCAGTGTCGAACAATCTAAGTATCTGTCTCACAGTGTCTGTCTGTCTCTCAGTGTCTATCAATCTATCTAAGTACTGTATCTGTCTATCTCACAGTCTCTGTCTGTCTGTCTGTCTGTCTATCTATGTAACTAAATTTCTCATTGAAAATGAATGGTGTTTGGCCAGAATGAGTGAAAAACTAAGGTCACTTTGGAGCTTTGCCAGTAAGCCATACTTTCAGATATTCCAATCATTCCAATTTTAAAGGGCTCATCACAGATAAACCTTCAACAGTCTAAACGACATTTTAAGTTGCAGTTTTGATACTATCGCAATTGAACTTTGGTGAAAAATCAGAAATCATTCCAAAATCCACTAATCTGACAAATCATATCTCACTCAATATCTGTCTCTCTGTCTGTCTCAGTCTTTGTCTCACTCACCATCTGTCTGTCTCACAGTCTCTGTCTTACTCACAGTCTGCCTGTCTTTCTGTCACTCAAGATTTGTCTGTCTGTCTCACTCCCGATCTGTCTGTCTGTCTCACAGTCAGTCTCTATCTATCTCACAGGCTCTGTTTGGCTGTCCTTCTGTGTCTCTCTCAGTTCCTATAACAGTCTCTCTATCACACCTTACATTCACATTGAGGTAAATGTGTATCTCTTAGCACAGGTGTTCCATCTTTGTAACATGGCTGCCGCTCTGTTCGACGTGGGTAGCAGATTGGCAGCATTCAAAATTTCTTCAGAAATTTTCTAGTTATAATTATCACTACTCTCATATAAGTTTGTGCTGCGAAAAGTATAGGTTTTAGTGATTAAGACACATTAATAAATATTATCATTAAACAATTTTGGCCCCAACACAGACCCCTAGGGTACACCACAAACAATGCCAAGTTGTTTTGATATATGCTGCCTCATTTTAACATACTGCACCCTCCCCGTTAAGTGACTTTTTAACCAATCCCCAGCTACACTCTGAATCCCATATAGTTCCAGTTTACTGAGTAAAATGAAGTTATTGTGTCAAATGCTTTTTTTCAAATTAGTAAAGACACCAATTGCATTTTTTTTTTTTTTTTGATCCAGTGCATTTGTGATTTCTTTCGATGCTTAAATTATTGCCGTTGACCAGACTGAAATGATAAGTTACAGATACAGTATAAGTCAAGGGTTTTACAATATTAGAAATCACTTTTTTAACCAAAAACATATCATGACAGTCAGTTGATAATTTGCTTTTACACTTAAGAACAGTGTTTAACACTTCCTTTGTTGTAAGTGTGCATCGGAAAACCCTTTGTTTCAAGGGGTATATAACCCTACCACTTACCCCTACCCCTCCATCCTAACAGGGTTGAGACGCCCCCATCCCACATGTGAATGCACAAAACTAAGGAGAAGGGTAAAGGGGGAGAATTGAGATTGGGCCTTAGACCACAAACAAAAAATTCAAACTAAATCAGTGTCAATGATAAGCACCCCCCCCCCCCCCCCCCCCCACACACACACACACCCCCACACACACACACACACACACACTTACCCGCACGCACACACACATTTAAAGAAAACTCAGAACTCACGATGTGAAGTCTCGTTTGACTTTTCTACATCTTCCCTGGCTGCGGATCCTCCGCGGTTCTGGGCAAGAGGTGAGGTCAGCGTGTTAAACGGTTGCTGTCTGGAAGTGTTCTGGCAGATGTTCGTAGATCTCTTCACTCTGGAGTCCTTAAGTGGCTCCTTTGAGAGGCTTGGAAAGCTTATTGTGTCTGGCCTCGTTCCAACTCTCACGAACACTTCAGTCCACTCTGGAGTCTCCACCTCTGACTGATACACTTCTGTTCTGCTACAGGATGGGATTTTACTTCCGACTTTCTTTACTTTTGGACCATTTCAGACCTGTGCGGACCAGATGGCAAACTCTTGACTTAAAAGGGAACAAAGCACTTCAGCTGTGAATTTAATCCAGTTTATAGCTTTTAGTTCATTCTTATATAAAACAAGGCAGGACCCGGTCCAGTCATGCTCGTCCACCTTTTCTTCCAGCTTTACCGGCTGTGATGCTCTGAGCTAGTGTCAGGTCTAACTACCACAGGCCGACTCCGCCACATCTGACATGTCTAATTATTCTACAAGCTCTAAACATTTCACACCAACATCAGATCCCTAAATAACACAACTGTCATTGTTAATGATATTTTTGCGTATTGTAACTTGACTGGACTCTGCAGACTGAGACTTGGTTTAAAGAACTGACTGAAGAAACTCCAGCTAACTTTTCATTTTCACACCGTATGAGGTTTTAAGGAAAAGAACAATCCTTTCTGAGAGGTGCAGCCTGTCATGCTTCAAGATTTAACAAGGTTGTGTTTGGGATTTGCTGAGCTTCATTTTAAAATTTGTGGTTGAAGATGACTGTGCTTTAAATACTATGGGGGAGACAATGCGTTAGTTACCATTAATTTATGACAACAAAATTAACGCTTTAAAAATTTAATGAATTAAATCCAGTTTGCTTTAGAAGGAAAGCGGAACATTTGTCTGGTACGCCTGATAACGCTGACGGACATGGCAGAACTTTGTTGCTACATTCAGCGGACTTCTGTGAAAGTTTTTTCTTTTTTTACAGCAAGCAAAAAGTGACATTTTCTGGTTTAACTGGAGACTTGTAGAGACAGACGTGAAATAAAGTATTGTTTACTCCCTTCTATTACCCGACTACTAATGGGTGATGAAGCACTAAATACCAAAAATAAAGTTTCCACCAATGTTTCTCTCCATTGCCTTTAACAGGCTGTGTGCTGCAATTCGGTGTCCGAATTTCCCGCGCTGCCCTGCGGACGTGACGTCAAATGACGTTACATTTGCAGTTTTGATACAGGAAGAAGATGGTCGCGGTAAATTCAAACACTGTAAGCGATAGTTATGGATTCTTCTGCCGTCAGCAAAAGATCCAATCTGAGCATTAG
>JALJCO010000420.1:0-18660 GCA_023101725.1 Atherinomorus stipes
TTTGACAGCTGACACAGCGCCAAAGATTTGAATCAGTTACGTAATTTCCAGTGTCTCACTGGCGCGCATGAAGCCTCATACGTCATCAGTTACGTGATCGCAGAGATTCGATGGGGCTTTTTGATGCACAGTTTCGAGTAGTCTGTCTCACTCGGCTGACACAGGCTCGGAGTCTCGGTGTCAGACATCCCATCTCTAGTGTCCTCCCTTCTTGTTGCGGCTCTTGAGCCGGGGTCATATCTAGTTGGGGGCTCGTCCTGTGCGCATTGTTTTTCCCACGCCTGCTTTTGTGAATGGGCTGTGACGTCGGCGCCGTAGTGGTGGTGGCGGCGCGTAGTTGATGGCTGTTTGGGGGGACACATGCGGTGTTGGTAAGTTCTTTCGGCATAATCTGCTGGGGCATACAGGTGAGTGAAGTGCTTTTGTGTTTCGTGGGTTTGTTTTGGCTGTGCTTCGCGGCTGCGTCTCCTGGTAGGTGTAAGGTGTTGCCACTTGTGGCTTCCTTTTTTGTTTTCGTCGTGGGGGTGCGGTTGGTGTTCATTACGCAAGCAGTGATCTCGGGGGCAGGCCGTGGGTTTGATATCCCGCTGGTTTTACTGCTTAATCATCCCGCCGCCGAACCACGTGAAGAGTTAGGACTTAGTTAGGTAGGTGAGGCTGTGTAGGCAGGTGCAGCATAGCGGGGGCGCGGTTTGCGTTGGGCTGTCGCTGTGCACGTTTACTTTTTATTTGGCACTTCAGCTCATTGTGTTTGCCTGGTGATTTTGTTGTGGTTGTTTGTACGTGGCGCTTGTATGTGCGCGTAGCTCGGACCAAGGATGGATTTTGAGTTGGATGATTTTGTGGGTGATCCCACTTTGTTGAAGTTGGAGGAGTGCAGTAAAAACAATTTGCTCGTGATTGCGGGTCATTATGAGATACCCGTTGCAAAGCAGGATAAGAAAGCAGTTATCAAATGGCAAATACATGATGCTTTGACTGTTAAAGACATTCTTCCTCCTGCTGATCCTGTGGTTACTCAGGGCAGAGTTGTTGCGCCAGACGGGGACGTGCGTAAATTGGAGCTGCAGTTAGAGCTGCGCCGTTTGGATCTTCGGGAGAAGGAGCTTCAATTTGAGCAGCGTCGATTGGAACTCGAGGCAGCTGTGAAACGCGATTCAGCGGGTGCGGTTGATAACCGGAGTAGTGGTCCAGGGGATACCGACTTTGATGTGAATAAATGCATTCGGTTGATTTCCCCTTTCACTGAAAAAGATGTGGATAAATATTTTGTGTTGTTTGAGCGTATAGCCACAACGCTGAGTTGGCCGAGGGAGGTGTGGCCCGTGCTTTTACAATGTGTATTTACAGGTAAGGCTCAGGAAGCATATGCTTCTCTGTCACCTCAGGATAGTTTGAGGTATGATAAGGTGAAGACTGCAGTGGAAAGGGCTTATGAGCTTGTGCCTGAGGCATACCGCCAGCAATTTCGGCGTTACAGAAAATTTGGTGCTCAAAATTATGTGGAGTTTGGCCGCGATAAGACCGCTTTATTTGACCGATGGTGTGCTGCACAAAATGTTAAGACTTTTGATCAGTTACGGGAATTGATCTTGATGAAGGAATTTAAGACCTGTTTACCTGAGAAAATTGCAACTTACATCAATGAACAAAAGGCTATGAAGTTGGTGGATGCTGCAGTACTGGCTGATGAGTATGTGCTGACCCACAGGGAGTTTTTGCATAATGTGGGATCAAATCTGTATGTGGGCTCTGGAAGGCTGAGAGAGGGGCGTGTTGAGAGTGTTGGTCGGCCAAACGGGGCAAGACCGGGTGACATTGAAGGGGCCATCCAGCGTGGTGGTGACCGGGTTTGCCATTATTGTTTCAAGCGTGGACATATTAAGGCAGACTGTCATATGCTTATGTAACACAGGTGTTGCGTTGCACGGCATTCTTACGTTGCATGGCAACCCTTGCTCATGTGACCGGCGACAGCCAATGATGTCCGATATAAGTCAGTGTTCAAAGATGGCCGCGAGACGCGGTGGTTGCCTTGGGGGGGTTTTCAGCTGGTATGGTTACAAGTTCTTCGTTTTGCTTAAATATGTAGAAAAGTGGTGCCAACTTAATGTGACTATGAATTGACTCGTAGGTGTTGGCCATCGGGTCCATATCAGGACGAAACAGCGCAGCGATCGCGTGTTATTAACTGGAGTTGGTGAGTCGAATTGTTTGCTAACGTTAGCCGCTAGCCGCCCCATCGGTTTTGTATGGGTGGTTAGCGTCATGTATTGCCTCAAGTTTCTCCTCTGTTTCTGTGTTATTTAGAGTGTAATTCATGTCGAGATTCATTTGATAATATTCGTACATATTGACGAAGTGTGTGACAGTTAGTGTGATTGTTATTGCTCCATTCATTCTAAATGACTGGAACAATAGGATGACAACACTATACATCCTGTTATGTTGATCTTGCTATGTTGCATTTGTATTTTTACTATTGATGAAATCTGTATGAAGTCTGATTCAGATATTTAGATTTAGATATTTATTTCTTTATTTATAGGCCTATTTGTTTTTCCTTTTTGGTTTAAGATGGAGGATTAGGAATAAATGTGCACACTGTTCTGATAATGGGGTCCTGTGTTTTAAACAGGCCAGGTCCCTATGGTTGGATGGCGAGCTAAGAATGGGCCCTGAGCCTGAGAACAACATCAGCCCGGATTCCTGCCTGCTCTGGACAGGCCGGTAGGCGGCTTATAGCCAAAACCCTTTTTGCTCCACGCATTCCTCATGCCACAGCCTTTTGCGCTTTTTCCCACATACTCCCACCTATATGCTAAAATGGACTTTCCCATGGATTGATATTACTCATAACATATCTGCAAGGCTGTATGGGCTGAGGACCATGAACAATGAACTTTGAACGAAACCTATGGAAGACGAGCTGTCTAAATGAACTACAGTCCTTTAAATTATGAACCAGCGAACTAGCTGGGTTCAGTAGCTGCCAACATTGTTGTACCATTTTCTTTATTATTGTATTTCTTTCCTCTGTTTTTTTGCATACACAAATTGAGATATGCACTGTATGTTTATGTATCTTATGTATTATAGTTTCGCACTCAAGGAATGGCCATTCCACTCTGTCATGTTGTTGCGGTCACTGTAAATATATATATCAAATGCAACCGGTTTCTGTTCCCTTTCTCCCTGAGCCTGGACCTAAACTTCTGATCTTTGCCCAGTACTTGTTTATCACCCCCTGATCTCTTAGCACAGTACATGCATTCAGTGCTACACTTAAATTCAGGAGTAGGACATTGCCGGCCAATCCGAAGGGTGCTGGGGTAGCCGCACCAGTGTGCACAACACAGGAGGTAAGAGATGTTGGTTCAGATGCTGGTGTATCGTACCTGCCTTTCATTCGCGAGGGTTATGTGTCACTGGTGGGCAGTGACAGGAAGGTGCGTGTTAAGATCTTGCGAGACACTGGGGCAATTGACTCTTTCATTCGGGCTGATGTGTTGCCGTTGTCTGCCGAGTCTGAGGCGGGCACTTGCGTCCCTGT
This sequence comes from Atherinomorus stipes, assembly GCA_023101725.1. NCBI lineage: Eukaryota > Metazoa > Chordata > Actinopteri > Atheriniformes > Atherinidae > Atherinomorus > Atherinomorus stipes. Next base: position 3,554 of record JALJCO010000420.1, read on the forward strand.
TCGAGGTATGGGGTTGAATGTACTTTTTGTTCCCCTGCATAAAGTGTTTCTGGAGTGTGAACTATTCAGCGGTGAAGCAGCCTTGGCTGTCCGTCCTGCGTTCCCGATGGAGAAGGGGTTGTAGCGAAAACTGTGGTCTGGTCTGGACCACTGGTCCGTGCCACGGACCGCCATGTAATTAGTGGTCCTTGCCACCAGGGGGCGTCTGGCTCTGGTCCGGACCACTGGTCCGCCACGGACCATCGTGTAATGAGTGGTCCATCCCGCTCGAAGGCATCTGTCTCACTGGTCCGTGCAGTCATTCTTACCACTGGCCACAGAGCTGAAAGCCAGTTTCTATAGTTTTAGATTAAGTTTGATATTTCTGATACCCGTATTGTTTTTTGTTATTTATTCTGGTTTTTATTTGTCTTCATTCATTTGTTTATCAACGGGTAAGCAAATAAATGACGACAAAGTTCTTTGTAATTAATGAATGAATTGACTTTTGACAAGTTGCTCATCTTGTATGTAATTAAATACCCAAATATCATACTTATTAGTAGCTTTCCTTGCCACGGACCACAGTGTAGTGAGTGGTCCGTCCAACTCAGTCATCTGGCTCACTGGTCCGTCTGCTGGTCTGCGGCGGACCACAGTGTAATTAGTGGTCCGTCCCGCTAGAGGGCGTCTGGCTCACTGGTTCGTCTTCTTGTCCCCGGCATGGACCACAGTAATGAATGATCCGTCCCGCTCAGGCGTCTGGATCAGTGGTTCGGACCACTTTGGATATTCAATTACAAGATGAGAAAATTATAATAGGCCTAATACCACCAGCAGGAAACGTGGTAGGATTGTGCAGTGTTGGGATCAGCCAGATGTTGAGCTTCTATTTTAGATAAATAACATTAACACGTAGGCTTGAGTCCACTAATAAAACAGTAAGTAATTGGGTCCCACACATTAGTTACTATCAATTTATTCCTTCATTGAAAAACAACAGCCTACTTAAACTGCAGTGGATGGACTTAAATAAAATCAGAATGAATGAACAAAGTGCAAAACAAGTGTATCAGAATTATTAAACTTAATTTCAAACTATGGAGTAGAAATTGGCTTTCAGCTCTGACCAGTGATAAGAATGACCACACGGGCCAGTGAGACAGACGCCTTCTAGCGGGACGGACCACTAATTACACTGTGGTCCGGGCCGCAGACCAGCAGATGGACCAGTAGTCCGGACCAGAGCCAGACGCCCCCTGGTGGCAGGGACCACTAATTACACTGTGGTCCGCCGCAGACCAGCAGATGGACCAGTGAGCCAGATGACTGAGTAGGACGGACCACTCATTACTGTGGTCCTGGCAGGGACCAGTGGTCCGGACCACTGATCCTGACGCCTGAGCAGGACGGACCACTCATTACTATGGTCTGTGGCAAGGAACGCTACTGATAAGTATGATATTTTGGTATTTAATTACATACAAGATGAGCAGCAATATGACGATCATAGGAAATGATAAATTATTATCAACAAACTGTTTGGTGATAAGCACTCTTTGTGGTTCAAGGAGAATCAATTCTCAGATTAAGTTCACTCATAACACACAGAGATCGCACACATTAAAGTCAATTCATTCATTAATTACAAAGAACGTCGTCATTCATTTGCTTACCCGTTGATGAGCAAATGAATGAAGACAAATAAAAATCAGAATAAATAACCAAAGAGAATACGGGTGTCAGAAGTATTATGGAGTGGAAATTGGCTTTCGGCTCTGTGACCACACGGACCAGTGAGACAGATGCTTTCGAGCGGGATGGACCACTCATGGTCCGTGGCGGACCAGTGGTCCGGACCAGACCACAGTTTTCGTCACAACCCCTGTGCTACTTTAGATAGATAACCAAAAATTGTCTGGTAAGTAATAAACAGTCAGCATGACACAGGGAGCATATTCCATTTAGGTCCATTACAGTAAGAAATGTTGTCATTCACAACTATTTATCAAGTTATTAAAAGAACATGTAACCAAACTGCACTGGATGAAACAAAATAAATTTAGACTAAATGATATAATCAAATTTAAAAACCAAAGGTATAAAAAATATTAAACTTAATTTAATACTATGGAGCAGAAATTGCCTTTCAGCTCTGTTATCAGTGGCAAGAATGAAGGCAGGGACCAGAGAGCCAGACGCCCTCTAGCGGGAGGGACCACTAATTACACCGTGGTCCATGCTGGGGACCAGCAGACGGACCAGTGAGCCCGATGCCTGAGTTGGACGGACCACTTATTAATGTGGTCCGTAGCATGGACCAGTGGTCCGGACCACTGATCCAGACACTTATTAATGTGGTCCATTTCAAGGAACGCTGCTAATAAGAATGATCTTTGTATTTAATTAGGCTACCAGCAAGATGAGCATCAGGATGAGGAAATATGTCCAGTAATAAGCATCACACCGGTAAAATACAGTGAGCGCACAAATTTGTGTCAATTCATTCATTAGCCTATTACAAAGAACCAAATAGATGACCCTAAATAAATTTTGAATAAACAACCTGAAAGCAAAACCAAGGGTATCAGAAATATTAAACTTTATTTAAAACCATGGAATAGAAATTGGCTTTTGGTTCTGTGATCAGTAACAAAAATGACCGCACAGACCAGAGAGGCAGACGCCTTCTAGTGGGTTGGACCACTATTTACACTGTTGTCCGTGGTCCGGACCACAACCAGACGCCCTCTGGCGGCAAGGACCACTAATTACACCATGGTCTGTGGCCCGGACCAGTGGTCCGGACCACAACCAGACGCCCTCTGGTGGCAAGGACCACTAATTACACGGTGGTCCGGACCAGACCACCATTTTCGCTACAACCCCTGCTGCGATGGAGGGAGTTTCTGTGATTCTAGGCAATGGCTTGGTGGGTGCGCGGTTGTGGGAGGAAAATGCTCTGTTCCCCTCTGTGAAACCAGAGCCAGAATCTCAGGTTTGTGAGCACTGCAAGGAGTTTTCTGATGTGTTTACAGCTTGTGCAGTAACGCGTGCAATGGCGCGGAACCAGGTTGGGAAAGACGAAAATGTGAGGGATGTGCATTTGCCTTTGTCTGATTTCCCTGTATCCTTGTCCCGCAGTGAGCTGGCGGTGGAGCAGCAGGCTGACACATCTTTGAAGTCTCTTTTTGATCAGGTGCGGCCAATGAGTGAGGTGATGGACTGCGCGTGTGGTTATTTTCTTCAGGGTGGGTCCATTACTGGTGAGAAAATGGTTGCCACATGCTGGTGTTGTCGGTGAACCTGTGTTTCAGATTGTTGTGCCTGCTGAATTTCGTTCTGCTGTGTTAAAGGTCGCCCACGATGAATCTGGACACTCTGGCGTGACTAAGACATATGACAGAGTCAGTCATTTTCTGTACCGCTTATCCAGTTCAGGGTCGCAGGGGTTGCTGGAGCCTATCCCAGCTATTATCAGGCGAGAGGCAGGGTACACCCTGGACAGGTCGCCAGTCTGTCACAGGGCCAACACAGAGAGACAGACAACCATTCACACTCACATTCATTCCTAGGGGCAATTTAGAGTGATCAATTAACCTAGCATGCATGTCTTTGGACGGTGGGAGGAAGCCGGAGTACCCGGAGAGAACCCATGCATACACGGGGAGAACATGCAAACTCCACACAGGTAGGCCACTGTCCCCAGCTGGGAATTGAACTAGCGACCTTCTTACTGTGAGGCTGCGGTGCTAACCACCACACCACCGTGCAGCCATATGACAGAGTATTACGGCATTTTTTCTGGCCCCGTCTTAAGAGGGATGTTTCCTCATATATAAGGACATGTCATGTTTGCCAGTTGACTGCTAAGCCTAACCAAGTACTGAAGCCGTTCCCTTTGAGTCCAATTAAAGTAGCGTCTGAACCGTTTCAGCATTTGATCATTGATTGTGTGGGTCCTTTACCTTGTTCCAGGGCTGGGTCTTTCTACCTGCTCACAGTGATGTGTCAGGTTACGCGGTACCCTGCTGCCTACCCGCTACGGACTATAACGGCTAGGTCAGTTGTGCGTTCTCTCACCCAGTTCATTTCTGTGTTTGGAATTCCCAAAGTGATATAGTCGGATCAGGGAACGAACTTTTCGTCTCATTTGTTTAGTCAGGTTTCGAAACAGCTCAGAGTGCGGCGTAATAAAGCCACGGCTTACCATCCGGAAAGCCAGGGGGCCTTGGAGTATTTCCATCAGTCCCTGAAGTCCCTCCTGCGCGCTTATTGTATGGAGCTGGGGAGCGACTGGGAAGAAGGTTTGCCTTGGTTGATGTTGGCTGCGCGAGAAGTCACTCAGGACTAGGGATGTATACCGAGTACCGGTATCGTTTGGTACCGGTTCCTAATCTTAACGATACCAGGGTACCGTTAAGATTCTGGACAAACGATACTCTTATTGATACTTTTTGTTCATCTACCTAACCATTGAGTTATCATTACACAGTCAAATAATCACAGAGATGAAATAAGACAGACACAATCCGCTTATTCTCCCAGACCTACCTTTATGTCCAGGCTTCTTCCAACACGTTCTGAACAAATGTTCTCCACCACTGGATCTTTTAACATCTTGTAATGTCTATTATTAACTCTAAATTGTGTTATAGTATCAATAAGAGAATCGATGAATACCGGTATCGATAAGGAGTATCGATATTGGTATCGGTATCGATAAAATCATAACGATATACATCCCTACTCAGGACAGCACTGGGTTTAGCCCCAATGAGCTGGTCTTTGCACACACGGTGAAGGGTCCGTTGGCTAAGAATCTGGTGGATTATGTTAATGGCTTCAGGAGACGCTTATATGCCGCTAGGGAGATTGTTCAGGACAAGCTCGTTGCAGCACAGGAAAAGATGAAATCTCTGTTTGATCGGCTGTCGGAGACCTGAACGTTCTTGCCGGGTGACCAGGTGTTGGCCCTCTGTCCTGTTATTACCTCTCCTTTTCAGGCAAAGTTCGGTGGTCCATATACTGTTCTTGACAGGGTTTCTGATCAGTACTATTCTATTGCCATGCCAGAGCGACGTAAAAAGTCCCAGGTGTGTCATGTCAACCTGTTAAAACCTTATTATGCTCGGGATGTCGGTGTACCGCTGGCTGATGTTAAAGCTGTTCCAGCATGTGTAGCGAGCAGGCCTGGCACAGGGCCAAAGTGCTCTAGCACCATGGACAGCGCTCTGCCACCTGTTGGAGTTGATAATGGCCGCGTTTCCCAGATTAGTTAAGACACTCTTAACGCTGAGGTCCTCCTTAAGTCACTTCTTAAAGGTGCCTTGTTTGGACGTTGCGTTTCCCAGATGCGCTCTTAACTTAGTAGCTTCTTTATTTTCAGGAGCGGCCAGACCCACTCTTTCGACCCTTCTTTAACGTTCCCCCCTGCTAAGGGAACAACAGGCCCATCTACTGGTCACTTTTGGAAACGACACTATTTCCCGTGAAAAAAAAGTAGAAAATGGAAATTATTAAAAATGGACCTATTCACGGATCAGTTGTTGTATTGAGTCATGTTTTCTCACTCATGTCATAATGTCAATCATCTATGATGGAAGAAAACTGTAGTTACCGAGTGAATGACAGAAAATATTGTGGTTAAGTTTAATCATTATGGCAAGATAGGCCTGTGGGTATCAACCACAGAAACAAAAACATTGCGGTAGGAATTGTACGCAAATTATCTATGAGGACTCACGTCATATTTACGCATTTGTCAGCTGTTCATGATGAGATGCACCTGCTTCGCTCAATAAAAGCATGGCCATTTACGCATACCCATATCAGACCCGCATCAGATGTCTGTGCAGAGAACCAAACCAAACCACCCCCTCCGGCCACACTTTGATATTGAACTATAAAACACTTCAGTACCACCCGAACCACCTATTTAGGTCCTCCTGACTACCTTTCTCTGCCAACCTCAGCACAAAGGTCATGTTAAAAATATAGGTGGCACTGGGCAGTGATTCAAAAATGGCAAACACAACTTCAGTGTAGTATGTGGAGCATTCCTATTCTTTGCGTTTACGCAGGCCTTTGAAGAATTGGGCACGAGTGAGTGGCAGAACAAGCCATTCTTTATTAAGTCACGTCAACCATTTGCGGGATTACTGTTTGTTGAATGCACGTGCGTCATCCTGGACGCACACTTTACGCACCAGATACAGTATGTCGCCCATTTACCAAATGCTGCCATGTGAAGCTCATTTAACATAAGATGTGTGTAGGTGATCACATCCTCCAAGATTTCCCCAGACAACAGTAACCCGACAAAAAGTTTTTGAAAGTTTGGTGCATATCGTTTTTGGCTGAAGCTTGTCAGGAGTTCCAGGAGTTGATCTATTTTTTGGCGAACAAGAAAATGTTACCCTTTTTCAGTGTTTCAATCACCTAGCCACCGTTTCCCGATTCTACTACTGAGCATCGATATGACACACACGCACGTTTCAGGAATCCTCTTGGCGGGGTTCCCTTCAGCCATTACGTCAACAAATAGCGTCAGAATGACCATTATTTATGGGCATCTGTATTTCTGCCACTGTGCAATTTGGCCAATTCAATATATGGTAATAATTTGATTGGTTATGATATTTAGTTTGTCTTTGCACAAACACATAAGTATAAATGGCTAATATAGCGTCGGAAAATAACCTCCCATAAATGATGGTGTTGATCGATATACCTGACCTCGCTGCTTTTTTTCAGCACCCCCGGAAGTGGATAGCTTCTGTTAGGACCTTCTAAAGATGTAGCGTAGCCAAGACGTTTCTCAGGAAATAAGAACGCGTGAAAGAAGCAATCTGGGAAACGGGCGTACCTTTGCGATCCTTTGTTGGGAAGAGCTTCCTTGAGGCCTTCTTTAATCCAAAGAAGAATCTTAACTGGGAAACGCGGCCAATGTTGTTGCAGATGCGTTGTCGCGCGCGCCGGTACAGTAGCGTTGTGTATGTGCCTGTCTTTCTCCCTCCTTTCCTCCCCCAGGGTTCCTACAGCTTAAGGGAAGTTAAATTTAAGACTTTTTTAATGCCATTTGAAATTAAATTTAAGACCAACTTTACAATTAACACAGACTGGCGGGGCGGGGGGCACTACATCATTTACACAGGGTTAGAAACAATTTGACCCAAATGATTATATTAATATAAAACGTGATTTTTGACCCAGTGAAAAACTTTCATTTGGAAAACATTTCCAAGTTGAAGACATGGAAAATACATAGAAGGATGTACTTATCATGAATCCTCAGAAAAAAAAAAAAAAGTAAGGAAGAGAGGTATTCATTTCAAATAACTATTCTGCTGCATTCATGAAGTGTTTTGTCGCAATCTAGCATCATAAACACATTATAATTATTAGTGTTTACTCTTTCATGTCCGTCTTGTCAGAACCGCGTGCAAACGAGTGAACAATGTCAGAGTCTGGGAGCGTTGCACAGAATAAGTCTTAGCTCCCTTTTAAGTGTTTTCACAGAATAAGTGAATAAGAATGATGGTGTTCAGAGACAACAGTACCGCTGTTTTCACAGACATGAAAAGGGCAGGGGTGAAAAAGGTGAGAAGGATACAGCCTGTCTAGGGGGGTCAGCGGCATGCTCCCGGATTTTTTTATTATTATTATTATTATTATTTTAAGCATTTCATATTAAAGCTGATTTTGGTGCAATTGAGGGATCTCACAATGTTGCCTCATCTAAGCAGGGAGGCTTAGTGTGCGCGTTTCCACAACATACACAACGTTGCATATTACAAATGGGAAGGAGTGCGGTCTTTCTTCTCCCCTTTTGGGGTTTAAGTTGATTTTGTGTCTGAGTTTGCTAGTTGCGTGTTTTTGAGGCGCTCTGTCTGCGGCGCGACTGCAGCGCGTTGCTCGCGCCGCAGACACGTGTCACATCAAGAGAAAAGAGTGAGCGCGACAAGAGAGCGATGACATGAGTCATGTAAAAATAAATAAGATTGATTGTTGCTATTACGAAGACTCAATCCCCCCCAAAAGTGCTGCATCATGAAAAGGAGATTTTAGAGTCCGGCTGCAACTGTCCTGTTTTGTTGGTTCTGCTATTGTGATTGCGCAATGTTACCACGGGTGTCATTTGGTAAATTATTTAAAATAAATAAATATTACTATTTCTTTCGAGATTTGAAACTACTTCCAATGATGAAAGCTTTCTAATCATGTGTTAAAATTTTTTAAGACTTTTGAAATATGAATTTAAGACATTTTAATGCCAATTAAGGCCTTAATTTTAGATTTATGAATTCAATGCCTTTTAAGACTTTTTAAGGATCCGCGGGAACCCCACTGTCTTTCCCTTTAACAGCTTCTGAGTGCACCAGTTGCTGGGCTGGAGAGTGTTTTGGAGTGGAATGAGTTTGAAGGGCGTGACTTGGACTGTGCTAAGTATTATTTTCCTCGTGTGTGTGTGGAAGATTTACTTCTTGGAGGTGGCTGGGTCTACTCTATGCGGTGTTGCTGTTTGTGTGGGCACTTGTATGTGTTTCTGGTGTATTGCAAGGTTCTATGGGGAACCTTTTTATGGGTGGGGGTGTGACGGCTTGATGGCCTTTGTTAATATTCTTGTTCTTTTCTTGAGGTCTGGTGGCGTCCAGGTGGAGCTCTGACCCGGATGCTATATAAGGGCTTCCACCAGGACCTTCTTCCTCTCTCTTTTTTGTTGGCAGCTGCTGGGCACACGCCATCGCGCCTGGCCTGCTGCTGGGATCCTCTGCCACGGTCTTCTTAAATAAATGCCCGTTTTAAGGGTTTAAAACTTATTTGTCGTTGTGTCCTCCCTTCTTGTTACGGCTCTTGAGCCGGGGTCGTAACAAGTCAATATAGACTCCTACCAGATATCTACAGCAGGAAACACATTTTATTGAAATAAGAGTACAATGATGGGTTTTCATTTGAATGGAAGAACTAAACAGAGATTTATGCTAATATATCAGGTGCAACGAATAATCATGTTTGACTGGATCTTAAAAACAGATTCTATTCAGTATGACAGTCATCAAACCATCAAAAATCCACAAACTGATGAAAATCTTAGTTATTCAGGTTTCTCTTTCCTGATGATCCTTGTGGAATGAGCAAAAAAGCTTTAACAATTCAAAGTCAAGAAGTTTTCTTTTATTAGAAGAGTTTGTTTAAGCAGCAAGTCCAGTGAAAAGCTCCGTGTGAAGGAGCAGTTCCAGTCTGAGGAAGTGTGGAAGCAGGATGTGGAGGATCTTGGTCATCTTCTGTCTGAAGTCCAGCTGGGTTTGGAGGTGAAGCACCAGGAAAAACATGCATTCAGAAACCAAACCTTCATTTGGGCTGAGAATACTGGATCAATCCATTTCTTTATCGTTTAAAAACACACCTGTTTCTTAGCCCAGCATCTTCATCATGATGGTCTCTGCGCTCTTCAGTTGGCTGCGTGGGCCCGATCATCGTCTGTTCACTGATTTATTTCCTGGTGTTGGCCTGAAATAAAACAAAGATGTCACCAATCAGAGAAGAACAGCAGAGTGTTGGTGGGTGAACAGATCAGACTCTGAAAAGTTTAAAGGTACAGTATGTAAAAAATCAAAAGGTCAATGGCAGAAAAATGTGATATATAATTCAAAACTGTGTTTCTACTGATGTGTAATCGCTGCACTAGAACAGCTGTTACATGTTTATTTGCTTAGATTGGGTCATTTATGTCTACTTCCTGGACGGTGCACATATGGAGGCTGCCATATTCCACCAATTTTACTATGGTGTCCCTGAATGGACAAAACAATGTGTGTGAAGTAGGGCTGTCAAAATTGCTCAAATCCCGTTCCAATATTTGCTCTAAGATTAACACATAATTTGAATAAATTCGAATATCCATTTGAGCAATGTGCCAACAGGAGAACAAACTAATACATGACATAACTACTTGTACAGACTCAGCCAGCGAGCATTTGTGTGTTGCGCCATCTTGCGCCGCCGCCGTTGCCTGGGGAACGAGTCCCAGTTACCTCCTATCTACATGGAAAGCAGCGTGATTTACAATGTTGGACAGTCGTCTAATGTAATGATAACCTATAGGTATGTTATCCAGAGATCTCTAAAGGATTCTGACATTTTATTTATTTATTTACATCAGAGCATTCATTAAAAAACTATTATTCATCTCCCGAAACTGGCTTTGATGACAAGCCACACCGGAATAACACGGAAATGTCGTGATTGCTTATCAAAGTTTAAAAAACCAAACCCTTTCAGAGCTCGTTACTTGTCTATTTTGTCATAAATGTGGCTTTTGGTATTGTTTAAGGACTGTACGGACCATGTAGCCTTCACATGTCCTGCAAATGAAACTAAAGGCTGCAGGATACCGTCTTCGTGATCTCTTTGTGTTTGCGACTGAACTGTGTTTATTTTCTGGTCCCAACGTTGCCCTGATCAGAGCAAATAACCTGATATTTCACAATATCTCCCTGATAAGTCATTAACTTTCAGCAACATCACAGCTGTCTCGTTTAGCATTAGCTAGCATAAAAACGTTATGCAGTGCCTCATTTTTGGGAGCATACGTGAAGTAAAGTGTCAGATTAATGAGTGTTCACCATAATTTACCATGTTTTTGTTGTTGGGGATTAGATCCAATATTTTCTCTGCCGTGGCAGCAAGTTATTCCTCCTCTGCTCTGTGTGTCTGATATTCCCTCCCGATACGAACACACTGACATCAGTGGACTGAGCACGAGCAGCAGAAAACTCCACTTTTGTCACAGACAGAAGAGATCTTCATGAAATAAATGTCCGCGATCTTCTTATTCACTTATTACCACAATAAAGTTTTCCTTTGATTCCCCCAACAACCAGGAATGTGACGTCCTTCCAGATTTCCTCCATTTTGTTAAGAAAAAAAGTCCGATTGTCATCTGTTCTAATTATGAACAGAAACGCTTCCCAGGCAATGGTGGACGGTCTAGTTGTGGCGTTTGGCCAGACTCGTATATAGTTTTTTTTGTAAATGTTTATTTCAATATTAACATCTTTAACAATGCCCAGGAAATTAGAAAATGAACTCGCTGCAGTCCCCCCCCCCCCCCCCCCCGCATCTCCCTAACTCGTGGGAGCAATTAAAGATCCCGTCAAATTGAAATGAAATTAACGAACAATGAATGCTCGAGCAGCTGCAATAAACATGGACTACTTGAACAACTTGAAACAGTCGGCCTGTAATCAAACCAGTGTAGCAAATGTAGGCCTAATAATTATAATAGGCCTAAAATAGGATATTTTTTTCCCACTGACCCACTGCCTATTTAAAATTCAAACAATAATTTTCACGTTCGAATCTTGGATTTTTATTAATATTCGAACATATATTCGAATTTTGAATATTCATTGACAGCCCTAGTGTGAAAAAAGAACCCTCTGAACTTTAAAACTGCTGTACCAGCTTTGTTTGATGGGGAGTTAGAGCATTGTTTGGGATCAGTAATGCCTTAAAAGACATAAGAAATAGTTCCTCATAGTACAGTCATAGCTACACCTGAGACCACAGATGAAAACATCTTTATGTCTGGGAGAATTTTGGCCACTAACGGCCACCATACTTCACAACAGTGCTGGAATATGAAGTCATTTGAAGGAAAATATCTTTTCTTTCAAATACCCATCTTTACCACTAGATGTCAGTAATTCGTACATACTGTACCTTTAAAAGAAAAGAAATTATCAACTCAAAGATGTTCATTTAAACAGGAACATTTTCCTCACCTTGAAGCTTTTTTTTTTTTAATCAGCAACTCCCCCATCAGTTGGAAGATGGAGGAGGGGACTGCAGGGGCGTTGGAGCTGAGTTTTTCTGCAGGTGGATGGTAAAAGCAGCAGGTGGAGGCTGAAGATGGAGTTCCTGGAGGTGGATGACAGTCTGCAGGTGGAGCTGTGTCGTTTTAGTCTGAAAGACATGAAAAATCCTGAGTGTGAGAGCAGAAGGTGGAGGATTCATCCACCAGGCTGCAGGTAGAGAGGAAGACAAAAATACCTAAAGTTAACAAAGATGTGGAAGATGATAGAGGCTGGATCTTTAGAGAGGACGTTGCCATGGAGATGATTCAGATGGAGGTTGAAGTTGTAGATTCGGAGGTGGGGGGTTCGCTCCTGACTTCCCAGCAAGAAGGTTACTGGTTTTAGCCTGGCTGGGACCTTTCTGTGTGGAGGGGAGGGGGTGTAAGAAATAAAGGACTCACATTCTCTATAAACATCAACAATACTTCCTCTGTTTATCTCGAGTCTTTCGTGCAAAGTCTTCCTCAATCAGGACGTCTGTGGCATCAGGAAACCCCAGGAACGGGAAAACTTTGGCACCGGGAAAACCCCCCGGCACCGGGAAACGAGAAAAGAGATAAACAGTTTAACCACGTGACACAGGCTGACGACCGTATTGGGTTGTTAAATATAAAGTGATGCTGTGTGTCCATCACAGGGGTGTTAGGTGGATTCTTACCTTAGATAGGAAAGTGTGCAAAAGTCTGAAGCCGCTCCAGGAAAAAGAAGGCAGAAAAAGGTGGAAAAATGAAGGAAAGATTTAAAGAAACAGGTTGGCTGCGTTTTGCATGATTCCATTTTCTCCAATAATATTGAGGTCTGTGTTCTAGGGAGGGTCCAGCCCTCCATCAGACCTTCTGCCACTGATTTTCAGCCCAGTTCTGCATTCTGTCTATTCTGTTGTTAAAGGGATAGTTCAGCTTTGTGGACGTGAAGTTGTGTGAAACATTCAGCGTCTGTAGCTCTGATGCAACAGTGTCACTACTGTCACCGAGCCTCCTGCTGTGAGAAACGGCCGGTAATGTACCGGAGAAAAAGTAGTTCTGAAGCTGTGCGGAGGTGCTGTTGACCAAAGGTTTCTAAACTCGAAAAAGTATGTGTGTGTTTGGTTGGAATATTTCAACATTTTTAAAACATCCACGCGAGGAAAAATATGTACTAGCCATGTATATAGCCTACCTACAGCTACAGCACAACACCCCCCTCATCAGCAGTTAGCTACTGTAAACTGAGATAACACAATGGTGTGAACGTGTGATTTCCCTGGTTGTGGGAATTAAAACATTACTGGCGCCCACTTCCACAGATTTCCTGTTACAGATGTAACGCTGAGGCAACTTTGGATTGTGGCAGTTCAGACGAGCATCTCTACCAAGGCAGCGGGGGGGAAGCAAATGCGTCTGTCAAGCTCACTTCAGTGACAGCAACCTGACCACACATCCCACCCAAACCCACCGTAAGAGATCCATTATCTCATACCAGTCCATATACCAATGGCCGCGTTTCCCAGATTAGTTAAGACACTCTTAACGCTGAGGTCCTTCTTAAGTCACTTCTTAAAGGTGCCTTGTTTGGACGTTGCGTTTCCCAGATGCGCTCTTAACTCAGGAGCTTCTTTTATTTTCAGGAGCGGCCAGACCCACTCTTTCGAACCTTCTTTAACGTTTCCCCCTGCTAAGGGAACAACAGGCCCATCTACTGGTCACTTTTGGAAACGACACTATTTCCCGTGAAAAAAAAGTAGAAAATGGAAATTTTTAAAAATGGACCTATTCACGGATCAGTTGTTGTATTGAGTCATGTTTTCTCACTCATGTCATAATGTCAATCATCTATGATGGAAGAAAACTGTAGTTACCGAGTGAATGACAGAAAATATTGTGGTTAAGTTTAATCATTATGGCAAGATAGGCCTGTGGGTATCAACCACAGAAACAAAAACATTGCGGTAGGAATTGTACGCAAATTATACGCAATCTATGAGGACTCACGTCATATTTACGCATTTGTCAGCTGTTCATGATGAGATGCACCTGCTTCGCTCAATAAAAACATGGCCATTTACGCATACCCATATCAGACCCGCATCAGATGTCTGTGCAGAGAACCAAACCAAACCACCCCCAAACCAAACCACCCCCTCCAGTCACCAAACCACCCCCTCCGGCCACACTTTGATATTGAACTATAAAACACTTCAGTACCACCGAACCACCTATTTAGGTCCCCCTGACTACCTTTCTCTGCCAACCTCAGCACAAAGGTCATGTTAAAAATCATAGGTGGCACTGGGCAGTGATTCAAAAATGGCAAACACAACCTCTCAGTGTAATATGTGGAGCATTCCCATTACTTTGCGTTTACGCAGGCCTTTGAAGAATTGGGCACGAGTGAGTGGCAGAACAAGCCATTCTTTATTAAGTCACGTCAACCATTTGCGGGATTACTGTTTGTTGAATGCACGTGCGTCATCCTGGACGCACACTTTCCGCACCAGATACAGTATGTCGCCCATTTACCAAATGCTGCCATGTGGAGCTCATTTAACATAAGATGTGTGTGGGTGATTACATCCTCCAAGATTTCCCCAGACAACAGTAACCCGACAAAAAGTTTTTGAAAGTTTGGTGCATATCGTTTTTGGCTGAAGCTTGTCAGGAGTTCCAGGAGTTGATCTATTTTTTTGCGAACAAGAAAATGTTAACCTTTTTCAGTGTTTCAATCACCTAGCCACCGTTTCCCGATTCTACTACTGAGCATCGATATGACACACACGCACGTTTCAGGAATCCTCTTGGCGGGGTTCCTTCAGCCATTACGTCAACAAATAGCGTCAGAATGACCATTATTTATAGGGCATCTGTAAATTTCCAATCGCCTACACCTGTTTAGCACAATTTGGCCAATTACACAATATACAATGAGCTTTTCAATGAATATTTGCAATCACTGGTAATCACATGCATATTTTTTAACAGTTTGTCTTCTTGCACAAACACATAAACGTATAAATGGGCTCAATATCAGCGTCGGAAAATAACCTCCACACTAAATGAATGGTGTCGATCGGTATACCTGACCTCGATTGCTTTTTTTCAGCACCCCCGGAAGTGGATAGCTTCTGTTAGGACCTTCTTAAGATGTAGCGTAGCAAAGACGTTTCTCAGGAAATAAGAACGCGCGAAAGAAGCAATCTGGGAAACGGGCGTATCTTTGCGATCCTTTGTTGGGAAGAGCTTCCTTGAGGCCTTCTTTAATCCAAAGAAGAATCTTAACTGGGAAACGCGG
>JALJCO010000421.1:0-42903 GCA_023101725.1 Atherinomorus stipes
GAGAGAGACAGATAGATAGATAGACACTGTGAGACAGACTGAGAGAGAGACAGAAAGACACTGAGACAGACAGATACTTAGATTGACACTGACAAACAGACAGACACTGTGAGACAGACAGATACTTAGATAAATAGAGAGACACTGAGACAGACAGACACTGACAGACAGACGGACAGACACTGTGAGACAGACAGATACTTAGATAGAGAGACACTGAGACAGACAGACAGACACTGTGAGACAGACAGATACTTAAAAAGAGAGACACTGAGACAGACAGACAGATAGACAGACAGATAGACAGATAGATAGATAGATAGATAGATAGATAGATAGATAGATAGATAGATAGATAGATAGATAGATAGATAGATAGATAGATAGATAGATACTGTGACACAGACATACAGACAGACAATGTGACAGATACTTAGACACTGAGAGACAGACAGACACTGTGAGACAGACTGTAAGTGAGAAACAGACTGTGAGTCGAACTGTGAGTGAGACAGAGACAGACTGTGAGTCGAACAGAGACTGTGAGATAGACTGTGAATGAGACATAGACTGTGAGACAGACTGTAAGTGAGACAGAGACTGTGAGATAGACTGTGAATGAGACATAGACTGTGAAACAGACTGTTAGCGAGACAGAGACCGTGAGGCAGAAAGACACAGACAGACAGAAAGATAGATCATCCACAGGACTGACAGGAGGCCAAGACTGGTGAACAGAGGGTTCAAGGGGAGAGGAAGACTGAGAAAGGAAGCACAGACATGTTTGAATATAAAGAGAGAGAGTTCTAGTATTGAGGACATGGTGAGACACCAAATAAGTGGACAGAGGGACAGTCATGATGACCTCAGTGGATTTGAACCTCCAGTTTGATCATACATTGGTTTATAGATGAGGAATTAAGTCAAAGGTGAAACTAATTAACACAGCAGGGAGAACTGCTTAGGTTGTCATGACAACGCAGCACCTGTCTGTGTGTGTGTGTCACAGAATGTCAGTTAATTTCAGTTAGAGACTTTATGCTTTAGTTTTCTATGGGAAAATGCTGAATCGTCCACTGCGAGAAAACCGTAACAGATATCAAAATAATTTTTTTCACCGTGAGCGCCATGAGGCTTTCAGGAACTCAGGAATGTATTTTATTTTATCCTAAGTGGAACAGAATTTAAATGGTGACAGTTTTAAGAATCAGGGCTTTTTGAGCTTTCCGTCTAGATTACAATGGAGAGGTATAGGAGCAAAATGGTGACTTTCTAAGATTCCGAGAGCCGTAGTTCGAAAACGGTGCGTCTGAGCAAAAAATGTGCGGAAGGATGAAATGAAGCCAACAAGATTTCCGACGTTTTGATGTAAAAATTATGTCTGTACGACGAACGGTGTGGGAGTTATGGCCATTTGTTTCAAAGTTGGAAATGCTTCAAAAGTTAGAGTGCGGCTAGAGTGCGGAGGGATTTTGGGATTTTTTGGATTTTTTCTAAAACGTAACTTACCATTGTGTCAAAACCGTAACAGATATGTACATATCCTTTCACATGGTTAAAGTTTCAGCTTTCGTGACCCGTTTAAACTTTGAATGGTGTTTCTATGTTATGGTATGGCTGAGCTATAGAGGTCCAAAGTGACCTGGGTTCTTGGTTTTTTCCTCGGCTTGTTTCCGACCAAATCCCATTCATTCCTATGGGACCGAAAATCGCAGTTTTTTGCGAATTGCGTGAACACCGTTTGAGTTTTGCGCGGACAAATAACAAGCACACCGATCCCGGCCGAGACGCACGTTTTGATATAACTTTTGTGGGGGTGCTGGCAAAGCCCTGGGAGTAGTAGGCCGTCAAAAAAAGGGCGGAAACTGAAAAATAATAATAATAACCGGAATAAACGCGGAGCAATAGTAATATGTTGCCAATGCTCTATAGAGCATTGGCAGTATATTGCTCTAGAGCAATATACTGCCAATGCTCTATAGAGATTGGCAGCATAACTAGAAAATTTCTGAAGAAATTTTGAATGCTGCCAATCTGCTACCCACGTCGAACAGAGCGGCAGCCATGTTACAAAGATGGATTAACAGACAGAAAGACAAAGCTGTGAGACAGACTGTGACACAGACAGAGAGTGAGTGAGACAGACTGAGAAAGACAGACAGAAGGTGAGTGAGACAGACTGAGAAACACAGAAAGATGCTGAGTGAGACAGGGACTGAGCCAGACTGACTGTGAGTGACACAGACACCGTGAGACAGACAGATAGATAGATAGACACTGTGAGACAGACTGAGAGAGAGACAGAAAGACACTGAGACAGACAGATACTTAGATAGACACTGACAAACAGACAGACACTGTGAGACAGACAGATACTTAGATAAATAGAGAGACACTGAGACAGACAGACACTGACAGACAGACAGACACTGTGAGACAGACAGATACTTAAATAGAGAGACACTGAGACAGACAGAAGAAAAGATAGATAGATAGATAGATAGATAGATAGATAGATAGATAGATAGATAGATCATCCAGTTTCTCAGATATAATATTACATTATGAGGAAATGTGTGTGCGTGAGCTCACAGAACTCCAGCAGCTGCCTCGTTGAGCGTTGCTAGGCAACAGAACCTGCCTGCTTCTGTGTGTCTTCCAAAATGGCAGTTGACACAGACATATATGGATTGAATGGTCTCAGTGCACACTCCCCGAACAACTGTCCGCTGAGAGAAAACCGTAGGAGATATCAAAACAATTTTTTTCACTGTGAGCGCCACAAGGCTTAGAGGAACTCAGAAATTTATTTTATTTTATCCTACTTAAACAAAATTATAACAGTGGTGAGTTTAATTCACTGGAGAGAAATGTGGACATTTTTGATGAGTTATAATGGAAGTCAATGGGAGGCGTAGGTCAACTTTGGAGAAACATAGCTCGAAAACGGCACATTTGAGGAATTTGGAGCGAAGTCTTAATGAAGCTGACAAGTTTTCCTATGTTTTGATCTATAATTTATGTCTGTATGATGAAAGCTGTAGGAGTTGTGGGCATTTGTCTCACATCTGAAAATGCTTCAAACTTTAGAGTGCAGCCAGAGTGCTGAGGGATTTAGGGTTTTTCTGATTTTTTCTGAAAATGTAGCTTACCGTTGTGTCGAAACCTGAACAGATATGTAAATATCCCTTCACATGGTGAAAGTTTCATCCTTCCTGACCCATTTAAACTTTGAATGGTGTCTCTATGTGATGGTATGGCTGAGCTATAGAGGTCCAAAGTGACCTGGGTTTTGGGCTTTTCTCGGCTGATTCTGAACAAATCCCATTCATTTCTATGGGACCAAAGATCGCAGTTTTTTGCGAATTGCGTAAACACCGTTTGAGTTTTGCGCGGACAAATAACAAGCACACCATTCCCGGCCGAGACGCTCGTTTTGATATAACATTTGTGGGGGTGCAGTCAAAGCCCTAGGAGGAGTAGGCCGTCAAAGCATAGGGAGGAAACTGAAAATAGGGTAGCAAGTAAATACTAGAAAATTTCTGAAGAAATTTTGAATGCTGCCAATCTGCTACCCACGTCGAACAGAGCGGCAGCCATGTTACAAAGATGGATTAACAGACAGAAAGACAAAGCTGTGAGACAGACTGTGACACAGACAGAGAGTGAGTGAGACAGACTGAGAAAGACAGACAGAAGGTGAGTGAGACAGACTGAGAAACACAGAAAGATGCTGAGTGAGACAGAGACTGAGCCAGACTGACTGTGAGTGACACAGACACCGTGAGACAGACAGATAGATAGATAGACACTGTGAGACAGACTGAGAGAGAGACAGAAAGACACTGAGACAGACAGATACTTAGATTGACACTGACAAACAGACAGACACTGTGAGACAGACAGATACTTAGATAAATAGAGAGACACTGAGACAGACAGACACTGACAGACAGACGGACAGACACTGTGAGACAGACAGATACTTAGATAGAGAGACACTGAGACAGACAGACAGACACTGTGAGACAGACAGATACTTAAAAAGAGAGACACTGAGACAGACAGACAGATAGACAGACAGATAGACAGATAGAAGATAGATAGATAGATAGATAGACAGATAGATAGATAGATAGATAGATAGATAGATAGATAGATAGATAGATACTGTGACACAGACATACAGACAGACAATGTGACAGACAGATACTTAGACACTGAGAGACAGACAGACACTGTGAGACAGACTGTAAGTGAGAAACAGACTGTGAGTCGAACTGTGAGTGAGACAGAGACAGACTGTGAGTCGAACAGAGACTGTGAGATAGACTGTGAATGAGACATAGACTGTGAGACAGACTGTAAGTGAGACAGAGACTGTGAGATAGACTGTGAATGAGACATAGACTGTGAGACAGACTGTGAGACAGAGACTGTGAGATAGACTGTGAATGAGACATAGACTGTGAGACAGACTGTTAGCGAGACAGAGACCGTGAGGCAGAAAGACACAGACAGACAGAAAGATAGATCATCCACAGGACTGACAGGAGGCCAAGACTGGTGAACAGAGGGTTCAAGGGGAGAGGAAGACTGAGAAAGGAAGCACAGACATGTTTGAATATAAAGAGAGAGAGTTCTAGTATTGAGGACATGGTGAGACACCAAATAAGTGGACAGAGGGACAGTCATGATGACCTCAGTGGATTTGAACCTCCAGTTTGATCATACATTGGTTTATAGATGAGGAATTAAGTCAAAGGTGAAACTAATTAACACAGCAGGGAGAACTGCTTAGGTTGTCATGACAACGCAGCACCTGTCTGTGTGTGTGTGTCACAGAATGTCAGTTAATTTCAGTTAGAGACTTTATGCTTTAGTTTTCTATGGGAAAATGCTGAATCGTCCACTGCGAGAAAACCGTAACAGATATCAAAATAATTTTTTTCACCGTGAGCGCCATGAGGCTTTCAGGAACTCAGGAATGTATTTTATTTTATCCTAAGTGGAACAGAATTTAAATGGTGACAGTTTTAAGAATCAGGGCTTTTTGAGCTTTCCGTCTAGATTACAATGGAGAGATATAGGAGCAAAATGGTGACTTTCTAAGATTCCGAGAGCCGTAGTTCGAAAACGGTGCGTCTGAGCAAAAAATGTGCGGAAGGATGAAATGAAGCCAACAAGATTTCCAACGTTTTGATGTAAAAATTATGTCTGTACGATGAACGGTGTGGGAGTTATGGCCATTTGTTTCAAAGTTGGAAATGCTTCAAAAGTTAGAGTGCGGCTAGAGTGCGGAGGGATTTTGGGATTTTTTGGATTTTTCCTAAAACGTAACTTACCATTGTGTCAAAACCGTAACAGATATGTACATATCCTTTCACATGGTTAAAGTTTCAGCTTTCGTGACCCGTTTAAACTTTGAATGGTGTTTCTATGTTATGGTATGGCTGAGCTATAGAGGTCCAAAGTGACCTGGGTTCTTGGTTTTTTACTCGGCTGTTTCCGACCAAATCCCATTCATTCCTATGGGACGAAAATCGCAGTTTTTTGCGAATTGCGTGAACACCGTTTGAGTTTTGCGCGGACAAATGACAAGCACACCGATCCCGGCCGAGACGCACGTTTTGATATAACTTTTGTGGGGGTGCTGGCAAAGCCCTGGGAGAAGTAGGCCGTCAAAAAAACAGGGCGGAAACTGAATAATAATAATAATAATAACGCGGAATACGGATGTTGTTGTTTGGTTGTTTTTTGAGAATATACTGCCAATGTTATAGAGATTGGCAGCATAATAACTAGAAAATTTCTGAAGAAATTTTGAATGCTGCCAATCTGCTACCCACGTCGAACAGAGCGGCAGCCATGTTACAAAGATGGATTAACAGACAGAAAGACAAAGCTGTGAGACAGACTGTGACACAGACAGAGAGTGAGTGAGACAGACTGAGAAAGACAGACAGAAGGTGAGTGAGACAGACTGAGAAACACAGAAAGATGCTGAGTGAGACAGAGACTGAGACAGACTGACTGTGAGTGACACAGACACCGTGAGACAGACAGATAGATAGATAGACACTGTGAGACAGACTGAGAGAGAGACAGAAAGACACTGAGACAGACAGATACTTAGATAGACACTGACAAACAGACAGACACTGTGAGACAGACAGATACTCACAGACAGACAGACACTGTGAGACAGACAGATACTTAAATAGAGAGACACTGAGACAGACAGACAGACAGGTAGATAGATAGAAAGATAGATAGATAGATAGATAGATAGATAGATAGATAGATAGATAGATAGATAGATAGATAGATCATCCAGTTTCTCAGATATATTACATTATGAGGAAATGTGTGTGCGTGAGCTCAAGACGCGCTGCTGGGCGTGGCAAAGACCTGCTGTTGTGGTCTTCTAAAATGGCAGTTAACAAGAATAATGGATGAATGGTCTAGTGCACACTCCCCGAACAACTGTCCGCTGAGAGAAAACCGTAGGAGATATCAAAACAATTTTCTCACTGTGAGCGCCACAAGGCTTAGAGGAACTCAGAAATGTATTTCATTTTATCCTACTTAAACAAAAGAAGTTTAATTCACTGGAGAGAAAGGTAGACATTTTTGATGAGTTATAATGGAAGTCAATGGGAGGTGTAGGTCGACTTTGGAGAAACATAGCTCAAAAACGGCACATTTGAGGAATTTGGAGCGAAGTCTAAATGAAGCTGACAAGTTTCCCTACGTTTTGATATATAATTTATGTCTGTACAATGACAGCTGTAGGAGTTATGGGCATTTGTCTCACATCTGAAAATGCTTCAAACTTTAGAGTGCAGCCAGAGTGCTGAGGGATTTAGGGTTTTTCTGATTTTTTCTGAAAATGTAGCTTACCGTTGTGTCGAAACCTGAACAGATATGTAAATATCCCTTCACATGGTGAAAGTTTCATCCTTCCTAACCCATTTAAACTTTGAATGGTGTCTCTATGTGATGGTATGGCTGAGCTATAGAGGTCCAAAGTGACGTGGGTTTTGGGCTTTTCTCGGCTGATTCTGAACAAATCCCATTCATTTCTATGGGACCAAAGATCGCAGTTTTTTGCGAATTGCGTAAACACCGTTTGAGTTTTGCGCGGACAAATAACAAGCACACCAATCCCGGCCGAGACGCTCGTTTTGATATAACATTTGTGGGGGTGCAGTCAAAGCCCTAGGAGGAGTAGGCCGTCAAAGCATAGGGAGGAAACTAAAAATAGGGTAGCAAGTAAATACTAGAAAATTTCTGAAGAAATTTTGAATGCTGCCAATCTGCTACCCACGTCGAACAGAGCGGCAGCCATGTTACAAAGATGGATTAACAGACAGAAAGACAAAGCTGTGAGACAGACTGTGACACAGACAGAGAGTGAGTGAGACAGACTGAGAAAGACAGACAGAAGGTGAGTGAGACAGACTGAGAAACACAGAAAGATGCTGAGTGAGACAGAGACTGAGCCAGACTGACTGTGAGTGACACAGACACCGTGAGACAGACAGATAGATAGATAGACACTGTGAGACAGACTGAGAGAGAGACAGAAAGACACTGAGACAGACAGATACTTAGATTGACACTGACAAACAGACAGACACTGTGAGACAGACAGATACTTAGATAAATAGAGAGACACTGAGACAGACAGACACTGACAGACAGACGGACAGACACTGTGAGACAGACAGATACTTAGATAGAGAGACACTGAGACAGACAGACAGACACTGTGAGACAAACAGATACTTAAATAGAGAGACACTGAGACAGACAGACAGATAGACAGACAGATAGACAGATAGATAGATAGATAGATAGATAGATAGATAGATAGATAGATAGATAGATAGATAGATAGATAGATACTGTGACACAGACATACAGACAGACAATGTAAGACAGATACTTAGACACTGAGAGACAGACAGACACTGTGAGACAGACTGTAAGTGAGAAACAGACTGTGAGTCGAACTGTGAGTGAGACAGAGACAGACTGTGAGTCGAACAGAGACTGTGAGATAGACTGTGAATGAGACATAGACTGTGAGACAGACTGTAAGTGAGACAGAGACTGTGAGATAGACTGTGAATGAGACATAGACTGTGAGACAGACTGTTAGCGAGACAGAGACTGTGAGATAGACTGTGAATGAGACATAGACTGTGAGACAGACTGTTAGCGAGACAGAGACCGTGAGGCAGAAAGACACAGACAGACAGAAAGATAGATCATCCACAGGACTGACAGGAGGCCAAGACTGGTGAACAGAGGGTTCAAGGGGAGAGGAAGACTGAGAAAGGAAGCACAGACATGTTTGAATATAAAGAGAGAGAGTTCTAGTATTGAGGACATGGTGAGACACCAAATAAGTGGACAGAGGGACAGTCATGATGACCTCAGTGGATTTGAACCTCCAGTTTGATCATACATTGGTTTATAGATGAGGAATTAAGTCAAAGGTGAAACTAATTAACACAGCAGGGAGAACTGCTTAGGTTGTCATGACAACGCAGCACCTGTCTGTGTGTGTGTGTCACAGAATGTCAGTTAATTTCAGTTAGAGACTTTATGCTTTAGTTTTCTATGGGAAAATGCTGAATCGTCCACTGCGAGAAAACCGTAACAGATATCAAAATAATTTTTTTCACCGTGAGCGCCATGAGGCTTTCAGGAACTCAGGAATGTATTTTATTTTATCCTAAGTGGAACAGAATTTAAATGGTGACAGTTTTAAGAATCAGGGCTTTTTGAGCTTTCCGTCTAGATTACAATGGAGAGATATAGGAGCAAAATGGTGACTTTCTAAGATTCCGAGAGCCGTAGTTCGAAAACGGTGCGTCTGAGCAAAAAATGTGCGGAAGGATGAAATGAAGCCAACAAGATTTCCAACGTTTTGATGTAAAAATTATGTCTGTACGATGAACGGTGTGGGAGTTATGGCCATTTGTTTCAAAGTTGGAAATGCTTCAAAAGTTAGAGTGCGGCTAGAGTGCGGAGGGATTTTGGGATTTTTTGGATTTTTCCTAAAACGTAACTTACCATTGTGTCAAAACCGTAACAGATATGTACATGTCCTTTCACATGGTTAAAGTTTCAGCTTTCGTGACCCGTTTAAACTTTGAATGGTGTTTCTATGTTATGGTATGGCTGAGCTATAGAGGTCCAAAGTGACCTGGGTTCTTGGTTTTTTACTCGGCTGTTTCCGACCAAATCCCATTCATTCCTATGGGACGAAAATCGCAGTTTTTTGCGAATTGCGTGAACACCGTTTGAGTTTTGCGCGGACAAATAACAAGCACACCGATCCCGGCCGAGACGCACGTTTTGATATAACTTTTGTGGGGGTGCTGGCAAAGCCCTGGGACAAGTAGGCCGTCAAAAAACAGGGCGGAAACTGAATAATAATAATAACTAGAAAGTGCTGTTACTCCGCAACAGCATGTGTGAATGCTTTTATTTGAAGACGCTGAACTATAATGCTAAAGAAGCTGAAGTAGTTGAACTATAATGCTCAACGGCGGAAACAGTTAAACTATAATGCTTATAGGCTGAAAAAGCTGAAAAATTTGAAGCATAAGGCTGAAAAACCTGAAAAAGTTAAAGCGTAAGCCTGAAAAACCTGAAAATCCTGAAAAAGTTAAAGCGGAAGGCTGAAGAAGCGGAAAAAGCGGAAAAAGTTAAAGCATAAGGCTGAAAACCTGAAAAAATTAAAGCGTAAGCCTGAAAATCCTGAAAAAGTTAAAGCGTCAGGCTGAAAAAGCGGAAAAAGCGGAAAAAGTTAAAGCGTAAGGCTGAAAACCTGAAAAAATTAAAGCGTAAGGCTGAAAAACCTGAAAATCCTAAAAAAATTAAAGCAGAAGGCTGAAAAAGCCTGAAAAAGTTAAAGTGAAAGGCTATAAAGGCTGAAAAAGTTAAAGCGTAAGGTTGAAGAAGGTCGGAAAGCTGAAAGAGTTGAAGCATTAGGCTGAAAAAGTTAAAGCGTAAGGCTGAAGAAGGTCAAAACGCTGAAAAAGTTTAAGCATGAGGCTGAAGAAGGTCAAAATGCTGAAAAAGTTTAAGCATGAGGCTGAAATTGCATAAAAAGTTAAAGCATAAAGCTGAAGAAGGTGGAAAAGTTGAAAAAGTTAAAGCAAAAGGCTGAAAAGTGGAAGCATAAGGCTGAATAGACCTTGTGGAAGCCTGAACTAAAATCATTTTAAGGTTGAGAACAACATTAGCACGGCTGTAGCCTGAAGACAGCTTAATCAGAGTTGAATAGAATCCATCCAGTTCATTCCATGTATGCTGGCTTTGTCTGTGATCTCTAATGTGTTTATCAACATGACAGGTAAACATGGAAATGGTCGTTAGCTTGTTATTCAACAACCACTGATCTCTCAGACAGACACACTATAGAGTTCTAGGATCAGAGCTGAGTTTGCTCCCATTCTGACACATGGGAGGAAGACATGAGAGACATGATGAAGAGGAGGGAGGATGAGGCAGGAGCCAGGGAGGAGAGATGATGAAGAGGAGGGAGGATGAGGCTAGGAGCCAGGAAGGAGAGATGATGAAGAGGAGGGAGGATGAGGCTAGGAGCCAGGAGGGAGAGATGATGAAGAGGAGGGAGGATGGCAGTAGCCAGGAAAGAGACATGATGAAGAGGAGGGAGGATGACAGAGGAGCCAGGAAGGAGAGATGATGAAGACGAGTGAAGATGAGGAAGGAGAGAAGAGTTGTGGTGTTGAGGACATGGTGAGACACCAATTAAGTGGACAGAGGGACAGTGATGATGACTGCAGTGGCTTTAAAGCTCCATCTTCATCATACATTGCTTTATAGATAAGGAATCAGGTCAAAGGTGAAGCTAATTAACACAGCAGGGAGAATTGATCAGGTTGTCATGACAACGCAGCACCTGTGTGTGTGTGACAGGCTGCAGATGACACAGACTTATGGATCAGAAACTCCATTGAAAATGCATGGAAAAGGCTCGAGCGCACTCCCCGAACAACTGTCCGCTGAGAGAAATCCGTAACAGATATCAAAATAATTTTTTCACCGTGAGCGTCACGAGGCTTTGAGGAACTCAGAAATGTCTTTTATTTTATCCTAAGTGGAACAGAATTTAAATGCTGGCAGTTTAATTCTGCATGACTTTTAGGATTCTTCGTCCAGATTACAATGGAGTTTAATAGGGGCAAAATGGTGACTTTGTAAGATTCCGAGGGGCGTAGTTCGAAAACGGTGCGTCTGACGGATTTTCGACCCCGAGAATTCGACGAAGCCAACGAGTCAAGCTCCGTAATGATGTAAATTTTATTTTTCTGTGACGAAAACTGTAGAAGTTATGGCCATTTGTTCAAGATTTTCCTGAGGAGGAAAAATTTTTGCCTGAAAATTGCAATTTTTCATGTTTTTTCAGAGGGCATAGCTCAAAATCGGTTGAAGATATGAAGCTGAAAGTATAGATTGTAGTTGTTCAACTCCTGAAGAGTATTTTAAGCTTTGAATGGTGTTTCTAGCTGAAACTATGTTGAAGATATGAACTCTAATTGGAGCTGAAGGGTTTGAAGTTAGAGTGGAAGTAGAGTGGAGCTGAAGGGAGTGAAAAAGCTGAAAATCTAAAAGTTGAACAATTTGTAAACTGGCGTAATTCAAAATTAGCTGAAGATATGAAGTTGAAAAGACATAGCTGAAAAGCTGAATCTTTGAAGATTCGTTAAAAGTTTGAATGGTGTTTCTAGCTGAAAGTATGCTGAAGTTATAGAGGTTGAAAGGAGCTGAAGTTTTTTGAAGGGATTTGAAGGATTTGAAGGATTTGAAGGCTTCCCCATAGAAATGAATGGGCAAAATTTACCAATAAATGATCAATAACTTGAAAACGGTTGAAGTTATCAATACCAGGAGATATAGCACTAATGTCCTGAATTTTCTGAACGTTTTAATACCAAATTTGTTGAAGTGGGTTGAAAGGCCTAGAAGGAGTAGTGAATCGAAAAACGGCGGAAGAGATAATATACGGGAATAAAGAGAAACAGGAAAACTAGTGTGTGAATGCTTTGAAAGCATTCACACAATAAACGCGGAGCAATAGTAATATGTTGCCAATGCTCTATAGAGCATTGGCAGTATATTGCTCTAGAGCAATATACTGCCAATGCTCTATAGAGCATTGGCAGTATATTGCTCTAGAGCAATATACTGCCAATGCTCTATAGAGATTGGCAGCATAATTAGTGCTGTACTAATGAAGCTGAATAGCTTAATTTTTTTAGCCGAATTATGCTCATGGTCCCACTCAGTAAAACATCATTCATTCATTCATTCATTCATGTTGACGACGCTGATTATATTCTTGTATTTGTTGTCTATTGTTCCCATGATCGGTCGTGCGCCGCTGGGGTTGCATCTGAAATAATGTGTTTAAGAGGTCACACATGCAGAAAACATGAATTTATGGAGCGCACACCCGCCCCTGCCTTCATGGTGAAGGGTTACAACACGCGCACGATATGAGCCTGAAAATATCTCCTGTATATGGACAGTATGGGAAGGAAATACGCAGAGGAAGCGCTGTAGTGTGATGGAGTAACACTAAATGATCAGAGTCCGATATTGTTCCATGATTGGACAATCACACGGACTTCTGCATTAACAGAGTCGGCCATTTTCTTCCGATCCGATCGTCTGCTCCTCCATGGTGAAATATGTCGCTCTCTGTTTCTCCATGTCTGCGATTGGTCAGACGCTTCAAACCCCGCCCCTTTTTTGTGAGCGTGCTCTGATCAAGATTGGAAAACCCAGGGTTGAGTTACCGAGTTGATAACCAGCTTGGTAGTACTGCGGATGTCTGGTTAAGTCAACCAGGTAACAGAGAGCAATCCGGGGTTTGTTAATCCAGCTTCGTCGTACAGGCCCCTGGACGGACTGAAGGAGGAGTACAAACATCGGGTCACTGGCTGGAGGAAGCTGGGAGTAAAACTGATTCTGATACAGCTTACGTTTTGTTGAACAGGGAGGCAGTTTGTTTTTTACTTTCATGTGTGAGTTGTACATAAATGTTTAAGTCTACGACGATGCTGCTGATGACTGGAAACGCTGCTGCTGGTTTTCTCTGTGTGGACAGACGGCGTCGGAACGTCAGCTGGTTATTTTCAGTATTGTAAGCGAGCGTTGTTGTCATTGGTGTTTTCCTGAATGCGTTCAGTAACTCGTGAAGTTGCTGGAACGTGGCGTCTCTTACTGATGCAGAAACTCCAGCTGAAACACACCATAAACTTTCCGGATATTATACATGTGAGCAGATGATGTTGTTCATTTATGTGGGATGAATATTACACCGTGGAGCTGTTGTGATGAGGCTGGCTGTGGTTGAGGAGGAGGGCCGTACGTACTCGGTGGGAGGGATCAATGAGCAGAGAGGGGAGGGCTTTGTGGGGGGGCAGGCTGCTTTTTTTCAAATTTCTCAACTGATTCTGAAATCGTAGACCACAGCTTTAATGGAGTAACGATTAGAAAAATACGGAGTCCTCCTTGTTTTAGCTGATTGTCCCGTATCAGCAGCTCTTCAGTGTGAACATAAAGACCAGACTTCTTCCATCTCCACCCTGCTTTCAGTCAGAACACAGTTTTTCAGCATGTGGGGGCTGGCTGCATCATCTAGGTTGGGATGTCTAAAATGGACACAGATGGAGGTCATGCAGTGTCAGCTCTTTTGTGTCATCTGTAGTTACAGAACTTTGAGGATTCTTATCTTTAGGTATGAGGAATGATGGGAACTGGGGTTGCACATTAACAAGGTCTAATTCACATATCTGCTCAGATCAGTTAGCTCCCTGCAGAGGCTTCCACCTGCAGGTGAAGCTGCCTAATGAAGATGCAGGCAAGTTATATCACCTTTAACGATTACAGAATGCATAAACGGGCTTTTATGGTCTTAAAGTTCAGAATGTGCTCTGAAGCAACCCTGCGCTCTGAATACTGGACAGCTTTATGATTATGGTTTCAGTGAAAAGATGGAGGAGGACAATGCGAGAAAGAAAGGCTAGCAGACAAAAACAGACATTTCTTTTAAGATGATATAATCTCTGATGCCATCAAAGAAAATGTTGTGATACATAAATACCTGACAAGATTTAAAGGGACTAGAGGCAGGAATGGTACAAGAATGAACATGCATGTCCAGTTTTTAATACTAACGGGTGATGAAGTGCTAAAAACCTAAAAGAGCGTTTCCACCACGTCTCTCCGTTGCCTTGAACAGGCTGTGTGCTGCAAAACGCTGTGATTCGGTGGTGAATTTCCCGCGCTGTCCCGCAGATGTGACGTCACTGATGCTGCATCCGCGTCCCCGACAGTTCTGATAGTTCTGGATTCTTCTGCCGTCAGCAAACAATCCAGATCAACTGAAAGACACTAAAAAGTGGAACTACGAAGAAAAAGGCTTCATCAGTAAATAGGTTGTAGAATCTGTTTATGCACGCTCCCGTGCCGGCTTGGCTGGTGGCTGCAGTTACCTGCAGCGTAGGTCGCGAGTATCATTTCTTCTGCTGTGTTCAGCCCAAACACGATTTGGGCGTCAAAATCGCGCCTGACGCTCAAAGTTGGACGCTTGGTCACTAAAAAGTCAGACGCTTGATTTCCAGCGTCTTGATGCCCCCGACGTGCAATGAGGCATATCCAGCCAAGCCGCACTCACTGCGTGTCGGGAGGAGCCTCTCCTTTTTCTTTTTCCTTTCACTGCTCTGTCTGCACCATGACAGACAGCAGAGAGAGCGGCTCGGCTTTATGTGATAAACAAAGCAGGGAACGTCATCATCAGGTGTCTCTGCTCTGTGTCCGGTTATTTCCGGTTCACCAAATGATTCCAGGTGTTCTGACTGTGATGAGTTTCATCATTTTCTCCAGGAGCTGCTTATGAGCGGCGCTTTCAGCCGTCTGATCCGGTCCAGTTTAAGATCCCGCTGTCCCGATGCGGGGCAGCATTATCAGCCCAGTACATCCCATCAGGACAGCAGGTCATCAAACCACCGTTCAGAAACCGGGACCGGACACAGATCAGTTTATCCTCCTCTGTCTTCAGAGAGAGAGAGGTTCCCCTGGTACTTCTGGGTGTTTCCATCCTGTCAGAAAATGTCTGTCTGTGCTGTGATTGGTTGACGCATCAAGACGCCAAAGTTCAGATATTCCAACTCTGGCGTCTGCTGCCCGTGTAACAAACCTGATCTCACAAAAATGCAACTGTTAGAGGCATTTCTTCCCCAACGTCATCTGAATTCATGCGGTCATTCAGCTTTGCAGACGTAACGAGCCAAGGTGCAGCACAGCAGCTGTGGAGGAACAGACGAGGACACAGAGCAGGTGTCCATCATTCAGAAGTCTGGGAGATCGATTCCAGGTTTCTCCAGGCAACATACAGCCAGAAACCCAAAAAGATTTAGGCTCCGTCACAGTGAGAGGAACTGTGGGTCGCATATATAAACTGAGTGGATATTAAAACATTACATACACACTCAAACACAGAGGTACCAATTTGTACTTAAAAGGGTCCAAAGCTTGTTGCTGGGGGGGTTCCTTTCTGAAAGACATTTCTGTACCTTCATGGTCCATTTTTGTACCTTATCAAGCTGTATGAGTTAATAAAGTACAATTAAACCAATTAAAGGGACTTGAGGCAGGAATTTGATAAAAAACAATCATGAATGTCCCTTTTTTTCATACTAATGGGTGATGAAGCGCTAAATACCAAAAAGAACGTTTCCACCACGTTTCTCTCCGTTGCCTTG
This sequence comes from Atherinomorus stipes, assembly GCA_023101725.1. NCBI lineage: Eukaryota > Metazoa > Chordata > Actinopteri > Atheriniformes > Atherinidae > Atherinomorus > Atherinomorus stipes. The sequence goes on from JALJCO010000421.1 coordinate 15,816, forward strand.
AACAGGCTGTGTGCTGCATAAAGCTGCAATTCGGTGTCCGAATTTCCCGCGCTGCCCTGCGGACGTGACGTCACATGACCTACATCCGCAGTTTTGATACAGGAAGAAGACGGTCACGTTAAATAAAAACACTGTAAGCGTTTGTTATGGATTATTCTGCCGTCAGCAAACGATCCAGATCAACTGAAAGACACTAAAAAGTGTAACTACGGAGAGAAAGGTGAGTAAACAACATTATAGCTTCAGTTTGTGCTCCAGTGACGGCTTGGTGGGGGCTGCAGGTACCTGAAGTGTCAGTCGCGGCAGTTGCGAGTTTCGTTTCTTAATCTTGCCTCAAGTCCCTTTAAAGATGATGAATAAAAGTCAATAAAATAGAGATTATGACAACAATCAAAGATGCTAATAATAAATGAATAATTAATAGCTGTCCAAAGACATGCATGTTAGGTGAATTGATCACTCTAAATTGTCCCTAGAAATGAATGTGAGAGTGAATGGTTGTCTGTCTCTCTGTGTTGGCCCTGCGACAAACTGGTGACCTGTCCAGGGTGTACCCCGCCTCTCACCTGATAATAGCTGGGATAGACTCCAGCAACCCCCGTGACCCTGAACTGGATAAGCGGTACAGAAAATGAATGAATAATTACGATATAAATATTAGGACAAACACATATATAATTATACATATAATTATTACTATGATTACTATGAAAATCATTATATAATAACTATAATTATACAACTGTTTATGAGTACTGCTATTTATAGTTATTGTACAAGCTACACACATTTTTCAATGCTGCAGGTACCTTTAGGGTTGAAATGGTACAAATGTGTACTTTATATTACTTTGGACCCTTTTTCATAGTATATACGTACTTCTGGCCTCATAAAGACCAATATTGTACTTTTGAGAGAACATTTGTAACAAATGTACGTACAGGTACAGAAATGATCCTGTGTCATACCTCTGTGTTTGAGTGTGTAGTCCGTATTTTTGTACACAAACGACCTAAAATGGGTGTGATTTTTTCAGAGGACTTGTTGATTTCACATTGCACAGTTTTACGTGTCAGCAGCACATAGTTTGAAGTAGAAAAGTAAGTTTGTGTCTGGAGACACGAAAAGCTTCACCATTGACTTCACACTGCACAACTTTGCATGTCAGTGGCACGTAATTTGAAGCAGTTACGTGTTGGGGACACATAAATGAGTAAAACTGTTTGTGCTCATGTCAAGTATTTTTGTGAGATCAGGTTGGTGTAACGCGTCTCAAACACTGACAATCTGAAAACTTGACGCACGTAACGCGCCGCAGGGCTTTTTGACTCCTCCTAGATGCACGTTGGCCATTGACTTTGCATGTAAACTTGATGCCCTTGACGCCCAAATCCCGTTTGGTCTGAACACACCGTTAATCTTGCCTCAGGTCCCTTTAAAGGACCACTAAACACCACCCTGCATATGGTGCAGTGGGACAGAAGCAAGCAGACGGTCTGAAAGATGCACTAATTAATCAGAATGACAGAAACACCAAGCTTTGAGTGGATGTGCTCATGGAGGATGAGGTTTCCAGTCCAGGACTGGACATGAACGTCTCCTCTGCAGATGTTCCACGTGTGCTCTGGAAATGCAGAACTTGTGAAAATGAGCTCATGGACTTTTGGACTCGCTGCAGATTTTTCAGAAACATTCTTCACACTCACTCTGAAATGATTTGACATTCTCCCAAATCCCCGCTGCCGAGCGCCAGCCGGCCCCTCGGTGCTCTGCTGTTTCACTGTACGGGGAAACATGATGGAGCAAAGCTGGCTCTGATTCCAGAATAATCTGTCACATGTCTTCTTTACTGCGAAATGATGACACATCAGGCTCAGGTTTAGGACTTGTAAATCTTCCCTGTGTGTGTGTGTTCTGTAAGCAGAATGCCTCATGGAGGAATAGCTGATCACAGGGAAGCAGTTTAACAGCACGTCAAGTGCTCAGCAGCAGAGTTAACTTTACGGATTTTATTCACTTTATTTTCCATTAACTGAACTCAGACATGTGCACATCTGCTTCACAGTGGGAATAAAATTACTCACACTGCTGTTAGAGTTCCAAGCTTTTGGGATGTTAAAAAATGAAACCACAACAAATCATTTCTAACTTTTCCCACCTTTAAAGACCACAACGTAACTTTTAGAGCTTAAAAATCTGCGTTTCTGACTCGTTCTGATGTCACACCAACATTCATTATACACTTTTTTGAGCCGCCACTGTCCAGCAGCGCCCCGAGGCTCAGACACAGCAGCATGGAAGTTTTCCATCAGCCGTGACGTTGCAGCACCGTGATACGTACTAACAAACAGATATGAACCAGACATGAACACGGTGGGTGTTTGAACGCATCACGGAGGATTCAGCAAAGGAACACAAGGAAACATTACCGGAGGAAGAGAGGAGAAGAAAGAGAGGAAGGGACAGAACAAGAGTCAAGATGAGACTGTCTTTTACTGGCTGGAGGGAATCACAGTACAGGTACCATGAAGATGATGATGCAGTACAGGTACGATGAAGATGGTGAAATTTAGCCATTGATGGGGGGGGTCACTGAGAAAACTGCAGAAAGTTCCGTTGTACGCCTTTGAACATATATCATTATTCTTATTCTTAAAAATATCTATTTATTATTTTATTATTAATATTTTATAATTATTTTCACAATATCATACTTTAATAAATAATTACTTTAAGAGAAATTACAAGATCAAAGTCAAAAACTTTTTTCTCAAGTCATGTTTTATTTCATAATGCCATTTCCCAAAAACTTGTCAGTATTCCTCCATACTGCTCGTCCTGAGTGGGTAGCATCCAGAATTTACTGGAAACCATCATTTAGTATATTTTTAGAGCCTAAACAGTAGAACATTGCATCTCCTGCAAGCACGCTGATGCGACTACGGAAGTCGCAGCAGACAAGATCGCGTGTTCTCTTTTTTTCTTTCTGTCTTTGTTTTAAATCAATATCAACCCCTCTTGGACCCTCTTGTGTTTGTCCCGGTTTGTCTGCAGCTCTGTCGCCCTTAGCACAATGTAAACAGCTAAATTCTTCTTCTACGCTTGTATAACCTGCAGAGAAGGCTCTGAACACCGAGGTATCCGTAGTTTCGTGAACGTGCATATGCGCTTTGTGAAAGTCAGATGTAGTACTGTTTAGGCTCTAAAAATATACTAAATCTCGTTTTTTTGAGTAAATTCTGGACGCTACCCACTCAAGACACTTGGATTACATTGGATGAGCAGTATGGAGGAATATTCACAAGTTGCTGTGGACTTTATGGACCTTTTAGCCCCCCCCCCCGTCCATTATCTCGCTGCTAACCTCCTGGTCATCCTCACTCTGGTGGATGATGTTTCTGCTCTTTCTTTTTCCCTGGTGACATATGGCTCTTTGTGGTTGTGACCCGGCCCGCCGTGGTCCGTCTGCCACCACTTTCCTGGAGACCAATATTTGAGCAGCAGCAGAGGGACGGGGGTGCAGCCGCCCATCTCTGCAGGGCACCAGGGAGGAGAGTGGAGTCTGGAGGTGGCGTGGGAGGACGACCCGACAGCACAGATATTTAATAACAGTCTTAACCCCGGCTGCCGGCGAGCGTGCGGCAGAGTTCGCAATATGACTGCAGCATCAACCTTTCACCTCTGCAGGGTCTGCCAGAAGGAACGCGGGCCAGCAGAGAGGATTTGGCTGTTACACTGTTCACCTCTATCCTACTCCACTTAATACCCAGTCACTGCACTGGTCAAATATAATCCAAAGCAACATACTGGGGAGCTGGCTGGCTCAGAGAGATAAAATTATTCTGGAAATGGAAGTTTGAAATTGAATTGATTCCTTTCTGAACCCGCGTCCCTCCTGCTGTGATTGTGCCTTTTTCTTCTTTCTCAATAAAACAGCAACATTTTCTGTTCGATTCCAGACAAACCAGGTTTCAGTCCCTTTACTGAGGATCACAGCAACATCCAGACCGAACACACACACAGAGCTCAGTGTGGACCTTTCACACACAGCGCCATCAGAAGCATTTCAATCATGGATAATTAGACAAAATTAAAACCAAGATGCTAAGTTTCCAGCTCAGGATCCAGAGATGCAGCAACAGAAAAGGCAGAAAACATCAGGAGGAACTGGAGGCTTGATGACGTGTTTAGTTAACACCACAGCGGTGTTAGGAAGCTCTGCAGCAATGACAGACAGGTGGAGGAAACCCAGCCTGGTGCACCAGTCTGACCAACACCATAGCTGTGTGTCATGTTGCATCTGCAGACTGTGAAGGAGGGATTGGTCTGCTTCAGACGTCACAGCGGCGCGTCAAGTCCTGTCCCGTTTCAAAAACGTCTGAGGGATCCTCTGAATCCAGCCTCCAAACCTGCACACCGTTTGGCCAGAAACGAAGGAGACATCACATGCATCCTTCATTGCCTCGCCTATCCCAGATTTCATTGCACACAAGATTTTTTTAAAAACTTTATTTACATAAGCAGAATGTACAAACTCGTGAGGGGAGTAACAAGAAGTTTTACACAATACTGTACACGGTTACATCAAGAACAAATACACTGAAAGGTTTGAACAATAAACATACAAAGGGGCCTAATTACGGTGAGCGATCCTTTCATACAGTATTGTAAGACAGATAACACTCCTTAAATTGACCCTCCCTTGTTCTGTACGTGTTGCTAAATATAGCGTTTTGATTGGTTAAAGTAAGTGCCACACAAGCGCGCAAGATGTGCAGCGAGGCTCCTTGACGGAAGTGTTAGTTAATAGTTGGATGTTGTACGGTACTCACGCTCACTGCATGGACAGGTTGCTTGCTGTTCTGTGCCCGAGCCAGAGGCCGCAGCCCAACAAAATAGCGATTACCGATGCTAATGAACAGCTGTAATGTTCTTGTTACACCAGTAACTTCACTAAAGTTGCTCAACGGATATTCCTTCTTGTGTGAAGTCTTTTCCACCCACGCACGCCCAGACAAGAATTCACGACAGAGGCACAAACACAACAGTATTAAGATGCTTAGAGTCTGACTAAAAAGGGACCAACAGTCACGGGGAATTTCATGTCACTGGCACTTTAAATGGAATAAAGGAAAATAAGATATTTAGCGCGCAATATACAATAAATCATAGTTACAAAGCGATGGAAACAAAGTTAATCATCATGACTGGGCTTTAAAACAGAATGGTAGGAGTCTTTCTTTTTTTACAGATCTTTTTTGCAATTATACTTGACATTTTTTAAGTGATGAGACATATTGTAAAAATGCATGTAGCTATAAAACAGGCAAAGGTGGATATTTTGTTTCATCCCGCAGAAGATGGGAGGGAAGCTGCAGAGCTACGAGTATGATATTTGGATATATTTGTGAATTTGAAGTGTTAAATGAAGTGTTTACTGGTAAGAAACAACAGATAATCTCTGTGGAAAATTTCAAAAGAATATGGAATAAGCGGAAAGAAAGCCATCACTGGACAGCTGTGGAGTCTGCAGTTTCTAGGCAACGGTACTGGAGCACTATGGGAAATTCTGGTTGGCTAGGACGTCCCTTTTCAGCAGCTACCATTTCAAGAGGCTGCTTCAGAGTGTGCAGACTGCTGTACGTATTATATGTAGTCTGTGCAAGTGTGCGGCCTGCAACATGAGACACAGCTGATGTGTGAGCCACACGGCGAGTCAATCTGGGTTCCCTCCATTGGGAAGTGATTTCCACTCTGGTAAAAAAAAAAAAAAAAAAAGACCAGACCAATCACAGTGTGGTAGGCGGGACTTAACGGCAACTCAGTTCTCTAACCATAAACAGTCAGAATGGCTGCAGAGGAGCGACTACATAACAACACTAAGATGGCGGCGCATGAACGCGCAGCGGCTTCACTCGCTCCTGACAGAACGGTGTCTTTGTGTTTTGTGTGTACTACGTCCGTGTGTGTTTGTTCGGCATCATCGTCATCGCGCCCTCACATCTACAAGTGCAAGTACTCCCGAGAGTTTCTGCCCGATATCTGCAGACACACGGACATAACTCCAGCAAACATGGAAATGCTACGGGACTACGGTTTGGTCTGGAGGCCCGCTCATTTCCCGACCCCCACACCTGCACCCAGCCCACAGTGGAGGCGCCACGGACGGTACCTGAGGAGGCAGAAGAGGGGGAAGCGGGAGGTGTCCGAGCTAGATTAGCCGCCGGACGATCCTGTCCATCACCCTGGCCAACGTACGCACGCTGAACAACAAACTGGACCACATCCGCCTACTGCGGACACACTACAAGTCTGTGGGTGGGGGCTGTGTCCTTGTGTTTGTGGAAACTTGGCTCAACGACAGCGTCCTGGACCATGCTATCCAGCTAGAACAGCTAACATGCTTCCAGGCAGACAGAGTGCTCGTCGCAGGGGGAAAACTTGCGGCAGGAGACTGTGTGTTAACATCAACAATGCCTGGTGCCACGACGCAGTGGTGGGTTACAGACACTGTTCACCGCTGGGGGAGTTAATGATCATCAAGTCCCGGCCATTCTACCTGCCCAGGAAATGTACTGCTATCCTGCTAGCAGCCGTCTACTGTACATCCCTCCCAGCTCCACTAACAGCAGCAGTGAGGCACTGAACGAACTCCACCAGCACATCAGTGAGCAGCTAACACGACCACTGTACTGTTACGCTGTCAAACTAAACTGTTACATTCTACGTTACATTGGCTGTGTCCGAATGTCCTCCCTACTCCCTAACCCCTCATTCACTACATAGCAGACTATCTAGTGCCCTCATTCTGCCTGTGATTTGGACACTAAGCTGACTACTTTTTTCCCCACCGCAAATCATGTGATTACCAGCTGTCACCGTGGCAACCACAGCGGCACTCACGACGCACGAAAAGATTTAATTCCAAATCAAATCTGTAACTTTAAATGAAGGTATTTTATTTACTTATGTTGTGTTTAATCTCTTTTCTGTCGTTTTTTCTTTCTTTTTTTTTCTGCCGCTTGATGTGTGCAACACCTTGCGCCATTCAGCTCTCCTGACCGCAATGCATTGTGGTCTATATTGTCCCGTCTAGGGACCATCGAAGCTCACTAGTTTTCAAGATGCATTGTGGGTAACTTTTAGTGCACTACTTTTTTCTTTCTAGACATTCGGACACCACTACAAAATGGCGTGATCCCTATATAGGGCCCGATGTAGGGAATAGGGAGGACATTCGGACACAGCCTTTGTTTACTTTGTCATTGCACTGTAAAATCTGCACTACTTCCTACATTAGGATTGCAATACCGTTCACATTGTCTACTGTCAACCCATTTGTAAATTAGAAATCTTCTTTAGCATGTAAAAGTAGAGTCCAAAGTCCCCCCACCGTTTCTGTTTGTAAACAACAGTATTCAAACTCAGCCCCTCCCTCTCAGGCTAATGGCCGCCTCCTTCTTCAGCCTATTCAGCTTCAACGACTTCTTCAGAGCTCAGAAATAAAAGAAATCTCCACCCAGAAACGTCCCCACCAGACCATAACAAAGCTAAAGAGCGAATTACAGACAGGAGGAGAGGGAGATGCGTCCAAACGCACCACGGCACACGAGTGAAGGCCCAAAGCCGCGGTTTGAGACGGATTTCACTTGCACAAGCCTAACGTTTGTTTTCAGATGGGAAACTTTGGACTCTACCTTTAAATTTAGGTTTTGTGTTTACATTTCTAGGTCATCAGAGCAGATTCCTAGGTTTTTCTGTTTTTATCTTACAGTTATTATATTTTATTATATGCACCATGGGTGTGAGAGGACGGTAATTTCATCTGTGCTGTATGTCTAACGTGGGGCACATTTAACAATAAAGTTCACTTTGACTTTGATGTCCTTTCTGATGTCTTAATGAGCTGCTCATGTCCTTAAACCTGCAACAACTGGCTGCTCGGAGGACTTTCCTCCTACAAAAAGACGTTTACGTCACTTCTGTGTTTCTCTCATTGGTTCTCTCCAGTACAATATGTTCCTGTTAGTCCCGCCTCTCACCTCGCATGGAAATCAGTCTCCAACAGAGGGAACCCAGACTGACCTGCCGTGTATCTCATACATGATGTTAGTCAGGCTGGTGGACCAGGCTAGAGAAAACCCAGCGGAGTCCAGGAGGAAAATGAAGGTTACGATATTGTAACCCTAGTTATATTAACACAGTACAGTCGGCGAAGCCAAATTTATGTACTCCCTGCTGCGGGAGAGGCTCCGCACACTGACCACACCAGCAATCGATTAGGTGCCAAAACCCAGTCACCACTTTATTAATTTTAGCCACGTATGGAGTGGTAACGGGTCCAAGTTCATCCCAGTTAGCAGCATCTGGCTAGACTAGGTGAAGTTGTGGCCTAACCTCGCAGGGGTCTCAACCGTGACCACCTGTGCACCTCATTGATTGTGTCCAGCAGAGAACAGTCCAATACAGATGCTTGACAACCTGTGGGGATCAAGCATAACAGATACTTGACACACCTTTCCTCTCACAGGTTCTGTGACCCTGCAGAGACCTGGAGAAGTAGCCTGAAACATCCAAGAGATAGAACCTTATGAACAGGCAGGGAGAAGACCACAATGCCTCCGTACATATGTCCTCAACACTCCCACCACTGAACACAGCCGTAGACCTCGCCACACTTCTTGTGGAGAGTGCCTGGATCACAGTGGGCAGCTCTTGACCCGCTTGAGTGTAGGCTGAGAAAATACATTCACACAACCACCTCACCAAGCGTTTCCTGGAGCATTCCAAAGGCTCGTAGGGGTTCCTTATGTGTCAGTGGGCACTCGCCGACGCTGAAAGAAAAGGAATGAGGACAGCCGGTGGTGCACCTGCTTTCATACCCGCTAAGGGGGGAAAGGGGTAGATTCACCTTACTGGCCGGCTACGTACATGAAAATTTCAGTGGGTCATTGTGTGTACACGATTGGAGCAATGTTATAATAGTTTAGGACTTTTAATAATTAGTTCCAGTTTTTATTTCGAATTTGACTTTTTGTTTTTCAATTCAGTTAGTTTTAGTTAGGTTTTTTTTTTTGCAGGTTGTCTAGTTTTTATTCACTTTTATTTTTTGGAAAATTCTTAGTTTTAGTTTAGTTTTTATTAGTTTCAGTTTTATTTTTATTTTTTATTTTTTGTAAATTATATGTATTTGTCTGGTGTGACTTTAAAAATTATCAGAAAGTCACTTGTAGTAAAACCAGTAGAGCAAAGTAAATGATTAAATAGAAATAGATTTCATATTAACCCAAAAGGTTAATGTATTAAATAAATGTACTGATCTCTGCATATTTAAATCTAAATTGAAAACCTACTTTTTTAGACTAGCCTTTAACTCCAACTAGGGAAGTCTTTTATTTGTCCTACTTTAACATTCTGTTGTAGGATTTGTATTATTTATTGTCCTTCCTCTTCTCCCTATAGCTCTTCTAGGCTCTTCATACTTTACAGCACAGTAGTACTTTCCAGTGGTGCTTAATGTCTTATTTTTACTGTGTGTGTTTTTATTTAATTATTTCATTTATCCAGTTGCATTTAAGTGTTCTGTTTTTGAAGCACTTTCAGTACTTTTTGGCTATTGTAAAGGGTTATACAAATAAATTTGATTTGATATGATTTGAAATTTAGACTAAAATTAAGGATGGTTTTGCATTAGTTTTAGCTAGTTTTAGACGAAAGGGCCAGCTCAGACTGTTCCCACAAAGTTGGGAACATAGAATTGTCCAGAATGTCTTGGTACAGATGCGGGCATGAAAAAGTTCCCCTTTCTGCCGACTGCCAGCCACTTACCAGCCACTTGTCTGCTAATTCAATCACACAGAGAAACGCCTGTGAGCAGGGGAAACGATTTCAGAGCATAAATGAATGCCCGGAACAAGGAGATTTCCACACACCAAGTTTGGACACCGTGTGTGATGACGTATTCGCAGGACAAATCATTCAGCCAGTGATAGTGCAGTAATTGTGCAAAAGGATGAACTTTTTTTATGCCCGCATCTGTATGCTGAAGCATTCAGAGTTCCTTTCACTGAAGCTGAGGGGCCAAGCCCAGCTCCTGAAAAACACCACCACACCATGATCCTCCCTCCACCAAACTTTACTCTTGGTACAATGCAGTCAGACAAGTACCGTTGTCCTGGAAATTACCAAACCCAGACTCCTCCATCAGATCAACAGATGGAGAAGCGTGATTGGTCCCTCAAGAGAACGCGACCACTGCTCTAGAGTCCAGTGGCGGCTGCTTTCCACCACTGCATCCACGCTTTGCATTGCACTTGGTGATGTATGGATGGATGCAGCTGGTCGCCATGGAAACCCATTCCATGAAGCTCTCTGTCACTGTTCTTAAGCTGACCTGAAGGCCACATGAAGTTTGGAGGTCTGTAGTGAGTGACTCTGCAGAAAGTTGGCCACCTCTTCTCACTATGAGCTCCAGCATCACTGACCAGCTCCATCAGTTTACGTAGACGGCCACTTCATGGCTGAGTTGCTGTTGTTTCCAAACACTTCCACTTTCTTAGAATGCAGCTGACAGTTGACTGTGGAATATTTAGGAGCAAGGAAATTTCACCACTGGATTGTTGCATAGGTGGCATCTTATCACAGTTCCACGCTGGAATTCACTGAGCTCCTGAGAGCGACACATTCTTTCACATGTTTTACTTTATTCGTAGAAACAGTCTGCATGCCGAGCTGCTTCATTTAGACACCCTGTGGCCATGGAAGTGATGGAACACCTGATTCCATCATTTGGATGGATGAGCAGTTATATATATGTACATACATATATATATGTATATATATATATATATATATATATATATATATATATATATATATATATATATATATGTATATATGTATATGTGTGTGTGTGTGTGTGTGTGTGTGTGTGGGTGTGTGCGTGTGTGTGTGGGTGTGTGTGTGTTGGCCCTGCGACAGACTGCCGACGTGTCCAGGGTGTACCCTGCCTCTCACCTGATAATGGCTGGGATAGGCTCCAGCAACCCCCGAGACCCTGAACTGGATAAGCAGTATAGAAAATGATGAACTGATATACATATAAACATAGCTTGCATATATATGTATAAGTGTATATATATATATATATATATAAATATATATGTATATATACAGGGGTTAGACAATGAAACTGAAACACCTGTCATTTTAGTGTGGGAGGTTTCATGGCTAAATTAGACCAGCCTGGTGGCAAATATTCATTAATTGCACATTGCACCAGTAAGAGCAGAGTGTGAAGGTTCAATTAGCAGGGTAAAAAGCACAGTTTTGTTCAAAACATTGCAATGCATACAACATTGTATCAGAGTGTAATAGAGGACAAATTGTTGGTGACCAAGACAAGTCTTTGTGATGTATCAGGAGCCATAGTATTCAGGGTAATGTCAGCATACCACCAAGAAGGACGAACCACATCCAACAGGATTAACTGTGGACGCAAGAGGAAGCTGTCTGAACGTGATGTTCGGGTGCTAACATCACGGATTGTATCCAAAAAACGTAAAACCACAGCTGCCTAAATCACGGCATTCGCTTGGCCCAGGACTTGTGCTAGATGGGCCAAGGACTACTGAACCACTCTGGAGGACCATGTGCATCTAAAGTAGGGCTGGACGATATAGAAAAAAAGATTTTTGATAAAAAAAACTTTATCGATCGAAATTTATGTATTTTTTTAAAAAGCCATTATCAAATTCAGAGCTATTTTAGGTGCAGCCCTGGCCATTTAAGCTTTTGCTAAATGACCTACTTATAATATAGTTCACACTAAAGCCATTTTTAGACTTGCATTGTACTGGTATGCATGTCTGAATGCAGCGTTATAAAGGACAGAGTCCGCAATATTACCGCTTTCTCGTGCAAGTCTGAAAGGGGCATAACACTGAATTCCAGTTCAGCCTTTGCCTGGGTCTGCGTTTGTGATTGGTTTGGTGGAAGGAGTGACTGTAGTATCATGCTACCCGAAAGGCTACAGCAGAAAACTGTGCTTCTATATTGAACTTTTATTGACACTCTTTTTTTTTTTAATTTGAAAAAACCTCTATCGATCGATATATATTGATATTGAATTATCGTCCAGCCCTAATCCAAAGGTTCAAACATTGTACCCTGAAGGCGGTGCAGTGTATCAGGATGACAATGCACAAATACACACAGCAAGACTGATGAAAGATTGGTTTGATGAACATGAAAGTGAAGTTGAACATCTCCCATGGCCTGCAAAGTCACCAGATCTAAATACTATTGAGCCACTTTGGGGAGTTTTGGAGGAGCGAGTCAGGAAACGTTTTCCTCCACCAGCATCACGTAGTGACCTGGCCACTATCCTGCAAGAAGTATGGCTTAAAATCCCTCTGACCACTGTTCAGGACTTGTAGATGTCATTTCCAAGACGAATAGGGGATTATCACGCTTACCGGAAGTTCACGGATTTTGGACACTTCCTCTTCCGGGCCATGTTAACGACAGCCATTTCTGCTCTGTTATACTGTGTAAATCGGATAAACTCCAAACATACTTAAGTTTTCATTCCAGACCGAAGTGATACTGGATCAAAAGCTGGATCAAAGCGATCGATTTGCCGCGGTGAAGGGCCGAACTTTATAATAAAACACACGTTTGTTTGTCGCCGGTGGGGCACAACACCGCACGACACCGGCACTTCACAGCATGCTAGCATTAGCCAGCTAGCGTTTACTGACGTGCTTAACATTGTGCGTCTTAAAACACACAAACATCTGAAAATCAGGTCTGTACCCCCCCGTTTCCAGTGGAACAACTGGGGACTGCCAAGAAAGGAGACGCTTTCAGATGCTTGTGTGTTTACAGCCGCACAAAGTTAGGCACGTCATCAAGCTGGCTAATGCTTACAGGCTAACACGACTGTATAGTCTGCCGGCCACAAACAAACGTGTGTCGTTTTATTATAAAGTTCGGTCCTCCACTGCGGCGAATCGGTCGTTTTGATCCACTTCTTCCTTAGCATCACTTCAGTCTGGAATGAAAACTTGGCATTGGCGTTTATCCGATTTACAAAGTTTAACAGAGTAGTAGCTGGCGGACTACTGTTAGCAGGTTAGCATTAGCCAGCTTGATGACGTGCCTAACTTTGTGCGGCTGAAAACACACAAGCATCTGAAAGCGTCTCCTTTCTTGGCAGTCCCCAGTTGTTCCACTGGAAACGGGGAGGTACAGACCCGATTTTCAGATGTTTGTGTGTTTTAAGACGCACAAAGTTAAGCACGTCGGTAAACGCTAGCTGGCTTATGCTAGCATGCCGGTGTTGTGCCCCACCGGCTGCAAACAAACATGCTACGTTGTTTTATTATAAAGTTCGGCCCTTCACTCTGGAGAATCGCTTTGATCCACTTCTTCCTTAATATCACTTCAGTCTGGAATCCGTGAAAATTTCAGTAGGGTTGGCGTTTATTCACGTTATCTACGAAGTAAAGCAGGGACATTGAACTGGACCGGAAGTGGGTCGTCTAACTGTTTAAAACCGGAAGTTCGGAACACGGAAGCGTGATAATCCCCTATTGTCGCTGTATTGGCCGCAAAAGGAGGCCCCACACCATACTAATTAATGATTGTGGTCTAAAACCAAGTGTTTCAGTTTCATTGTCTAACCCCTGTATATATGTATATAGCTTTGTAGGGCTTCAGACTGCGACCAAATGGTAGCATTTTGCGACTAAAATATGAGACAATGCGAGTAAATTTTTCATCTACTCGCGCATGTGGGACCAATGAATTTGTCGTTTTTTGTTTTCATTTGTTTAGTCTATTTACTTTACTGGTCAGTAAAGGCGACACCGGTTTTGTGCGCGGCACCTCCGGAGCTAAACATGGACATTTTAGTCAACGGTTCACTTCACTCCAGGCTGCCATACGCCAGATGTCAGAAGCGTCTCGTCACAGTTTCTCTATTTCTGACGGAGCACGCTTCCAGAAAGCGTCAAGCTCTCAGCAAAAAGATGGAAAATCAGACACGGAAGCAGGTACATTTCAAAATAAAAGCCCCCTGCAGATTTGCGATCCTGAACTACGTACAGTAAACATCACGTCATTACCAGTGACTCCAGGTTAGCAGTCAGGAGGTCTCAGTCAGTGTTTTTCATCATGGACCATCATTGTTATGGAGACCCGCAGGTCTGTCATCTGTTCCTCGTCCCATTATCATCATTTATTCATCATTAGTTTATTTTTTTTACAGTCGAGTGGAACGAGTCCTGAGTTGAATGATTTTCATAGGAAAAATACTTAATGGCATAATTAAATAGATAAGTAATTATAGAGGTAAATTTGTCTTGTCCTTTTTCTCTTATCTGAAAACTGATCCAATCCATGACCTCAAACCAAAAACTGATCTAAACTGTGAGTTCATTGATCCGTTGCACCACCACAACATGACAGGAACACAAAATTAGCTGATAAAACTGAACCAACAACTAAAACATGACACTCGGAGTGAACACAGATCCATCTGAAACATGAAGGTGCCCTGACCTGTGAACATTGTACTTTCTGCATTCATTGTTCAGGTATTTATCAGTTATACAGTGAAAGTGAGAGAAAATGTTTTGCTTTGCAAGTTGATTTCGGTGTGCGCTCCTAAAGTTTCTGCTTGTGCTCCTGAAAATTTAAGTTTGGGTCCACTGTGTTCCTGGTGAAAACAGTTAGTCTGGAGCCCTGCTCTGGACCATAGGCTGGATGCTGGTCTTCACACCCATTTTGATGGCTGGCTCATCATTTTACTTTTGTTTTTCGTATCAAACGTTCGTGTCACATGTGGCCCTGTGTCTACTTTGTGGTCATAACTGTTTCAGTGTCCAAGCTAAATGTTTTCTCTGTTCTCAGACACTCTACGCAGCAGCAAACCAACAAAGTCATCACCAGCACGAGCCAACTCATCAAGCAGCTCTCTGACATCATCAGTGGCTCATCACGGGTACCGTCCCTCCCTGCTCCACTGTCATCGCTGAGCGCAAGCAGCAGATAAAACAGCATTTTAACTAATTAAAGCTTGTTTGTTTTCATGCACAGCAAGACCGTCTGCGCCTTACCAGACTAAAGGCCGAGCTCTCCGAGTCGGTGCAGCGCTACGGGGAACTTCAGAAGGTATCTGTGATATACTCACAGATGAATCACAGCAGAAAACCTCACGCTCTGAAACACTGCTTGCTATAAATACAGAAATATACAGCATATGCGTTGTCCTATTATGGAGGTGGAAAGTCCTCTTGACCCCGTCTCTTCATTTGTTCCTCTTTCAGAAAATTGCAGAACGCTCCAAAGCTTTGCTCCCTCCCGCTCAGAAAGACAAGAGGAAGGTGAGCTGATGCAGAGGGGAAAATCCTCCCTTTGTTTCTCTGTCATTCATTTAACTCCTCACTGGCTCCTCATAAAGGCTCCTTGGAAGCTGAACTAATATATTCATCTCTGCTGTA
The DNA here is from genome assembly GCA_023101725.1 of Atherinomorus stipes. Lineage (NCBI taxonomy): Eukaryota > Metazoa > Chordata > Actinopteri > Atheriniformes > Atherinidae > Atherinomorus > Atherinomorus stipes. Next base: position 31,322 of record JALJCO010000421.1, read on the forward strand.
GTCCTGGACTCCATCCATTACACCCAGCTCAGCCAGTTACTACATGTCTGGCATTTGATTCTATTTCAGTTTCAGATGGGAGTTTATTTCCACAGAGCAGTCAGGATTCACACACATCGCTGGCCTGAAGTCATATTTAAGGTTTTAAAGGCAATGATGCACCATCAACCAGCTACATTAGAGGAGGACAGTCAGACAGATACCAGATTTTAACCAGAACATGACTAATGCTGCAAGTCTGAGGCATCATCGGCCTCACCTGTCGTCTGCTTTCAGTTATTCTGAGTGTGTTTCGTTGCTCTGCTCCGGCCGCCAGTGGTTGGATGTTGGAAACATTTCTGCTTCAAATGGCAGACTCTCCGTGTGTAAGACTGCAGCTGGAGATGTCAGGTGCCTCCACTGTCCGCTACTAAAGCTTCACGTCCCTATCAATCCCACCAGAGACCCCTGCTTCTCTGCTGGGGTAAATGTACTCTTGGGGGACTTGGAGACACTCCAGGAGGTTCATGAAAATAAAGATAATAGCATGAATAATAACTAAAATTACTTCATGTAGAATATATAATCACCTTGTAATACCAATGAGATATACGCTCACCGGCTTTATTAGGTACACCTTGCTAGGTTGGACCCCTTTTGCCTTCAGAACTGCTTTAATCCTTGGTGGCATAGATTCAACAAGGTACTGGAAACATTCCTCAGAGAGTTTGCTCCATATTGACATGACAGCATCACGCAGTTGATGCAGATGTGTCAGCTGCACATCCATGATGAGAACCTCCCGTTCCACCACATCCATGATGAGAACCTCCCGTTCCACCACATCCATGATGAGAACCTCCCGTTCCACCACATCCATGATCAGAACCTCCTGTTCCACCACATCCGTGATGAGAACCTCCCGTTCCACCACATCCATGATGAGAACCTCCCGTTCCACCACATCCATGATGAGAACCTCCCGTTCCACCACATCCATGATGAGAACCTCCCGTTCCACCACATCCCAAAGCTGCTCTGTTGGATTGAGATCTGGTGACTGTGGAGAACATTTGAGTACAATGAACTCATTGTCATGTTCAAAAAAGACTGAGATGATTCCTGCTTTATGACATGGCGCGTTATCCTGCTGGATGATGTCATCTTTATGGCATGGCGCGTTCTCCTGCTGGATGATGTCATCTTTATGACATGGCGTGTCTCCTGCTGGAAGCAGCATCAGAGGATGCCACACTGTGGTCATAAAGGGATGGACATGGTCAGCAGCAATACTCAGGCAGGCTGTGGTGGTTAAACCGCCACTTTGGTACTAAGGGGCCCAAAGTGGGCCAAGAAAATCTCCCCCACACCATTACACCACCACCACCAAGCTGAGCCGTTGATACAAGGCAGGATGGATCCATGCTTTCATGCTGTTGACCCCAAATTCTGAGCCTACATCTGAATTTGGTAGCAGAAACGGAGACTCATCAGACAAGGCAACATTTCTCCATCTTCTATTGTCCAATGTTGGTGAGTCTGTGTGAATTGTAGCCTCAGTTTCCTGTTCTTAGCTGACAGGAGCGGCACCCGGTGTGGTCTTCTGCTGCTGTAGCCCATCTGCTTCCAGGTTGGATGTGTTGTTCATTCAGAGATGCTCTTCTGCAGACTTCTGTTGAAACAAGTGCTTATTTGAGTTCCTGTCGCCTTTCTATCAGCTGGAACCAGTCTGGCCATTCTCCTCTGACCTCTGGCATCAACAAGGCATTTGCGCCCACAGAACTGCTGCTCACTGGATATTTTCTCTTTTTGGGACCATTCTCTGTAAAACCTAGAGATGGTTGTGCAGGAAAATCCCAGTAGATCAGCAGTTTCTGAAATACTCAGACCAACAACCATGCCACGTTCAAAGTCACGTAAATCACCTTTCTTCCTCATTCTGATGCTGGTTTGAACTGCAGCAGATCGTCTTGACCATGTCTACATGCCTAAATGCATTGAGATGCTGTCATGTGATTGGCTGATTAGAAAGTTGGGTTAACGACCAGTTGGACAGGTGTACCAAATAAAGTGGCTCATGTGTGTATGTAATCTTAGAAACTTAAACTAAAATGTATGTGTAGCAAACCTCAAGACCAATTTTTCTACTCATTCTGGCATCACCTGTCAGTGACATCACCTGTCAGTGACATCATCTGTCAGTGACATCATCTGTCAGTGACATCACCTGTCTGGTTTATGTATACCATCCAGATTTTTTGTTTTAACATACATCCTTTCAGATTTTGTGGTTGTTGCTATGGTGGTTACTAAGGACGCTATTCACAACAAACCTTAAAAGGGAAGTTCAGGATTTTTGACATAAGGACTCATTTACAAGTGAGCCAGGATACTACTTATCATTGAAGACAGTTTCAACATTTCATTCGGTTATTCTAGTTCCAGGAGGTTGCTGATGCTAATGCTAGTGTGAGTCAATAGGAATCTGCTAGCCTGTCATCAAAACTAATCTTATTCATTCCACAGTACATCAGAGACAAATCAGCAAGCCTATCTGTGTAAATGCTGTGTTCAACTAGTAAACTCATGTGTGTTAAACTAGTAAACTCATGTGTTAAACAAGTAAAACTAGCTGTGTATGACTAATGTTGCATTACATGTTGAGGAACTAGTTTCTTACCAGCTGTGAAATGATATACTTTTCTTCCGGGTGGTAGTGTTACTACCTTTGTCAGTGTATTCTGGTTCATAGAGACATGGTGACAGTTTTATGAAAAAATTTAGAAATCGTCTTCAAAATCCGACATATCCTCATGCCTTTCAGATGTGGTCATAGTTTTGACTGTATATTTGTGTAATCAGATTCCTTCATGTACGTTGCAGCAGATGACATCACTGCTGCCAAATACAGGAAGTAAAACTTTGTGAAATGTCTCAGCAGCAACAATCAAAATGCAACAAAATGCAGGTTAGTTTTATTTGTAATTTTTATTCAACCTTTATTTTACCAGGAAAACCTCATTGAGATTGAAAATCTCTTTTCAAAGAGTGTCCTGGCAAAGACAGCAGCAGAGAAATAAAAGTTACAAACATTCTGTTAACACTGCATTAACACAGATAGTCTGAAGTTATAAATGATTTGCCTCTGATCTTCTGTGGAGTGGATAAGATTGTTATTAACAGCAGGCTAGCAGATTCCTATAGACTTACACTAGCATTAGCATCGACGATCTCCTGGAAATAGAATAATGGGCTGAAAAATGTTGAAACTGCTGACTCCAAAATGAGGCCCTATGTCAAAAATCCTGAACTTCCCCTTTAAGGAAGTGTAAGGAAGTGGCATTTGTGGTGCTGCACTGGCTAGCAATTGAACTATGGCTAAGCCACGCCCCCTCCACTCACTCGGACAAACAACATTCGGTGACAGGCGCTATGTGACATCTCGGGAGATGACAGCTGTCAACACGGACAACAGACGCGTGATCAGACAGAGAGACCATGACGAGATAAATTAAAAAACATAAAAACAATACAAACAAACAAAAATAAATTGTTCAGAAGTCTTAAACTGGGAGTAGAAATCAGCCTGTGAATCTCTGAATGTGACTCGTGTCGCTCCCTCAGTTTCTTGCACAAACTGCTGCACGGCTGCTGTTGTGCCAAAAAGTGATCATCTGACAAAAACTGATCAAACAGCCACGGAAGCGGAGCAGTCTGGCTGAAGCCAGAGGCGTGTCGTTATCGACGTTACTACACCACACCTGTACTACACGACAGCGTCTTATGTACCGTTACCACGTACCAAAACTAGCATGTTTAGCTAGCGTTAGCCAACTTAAACTAACGTTAGGGAAGGTAACTTCATATTTCTTTCAAGCAAAGTGACAACATGTTGCCTCAAATACGATGTTCCCTTACCTTAGAACAGATGTAGACATCCTTGTTCATTTTATCCACGTTCAGTTGATGTTGTGGTCTGCCGCATAACTTTGGCTTGATGTGACTTGGTAAAAGGCAAAAAAATACGCCCTGTCACCCAGCCTCTCATGATACCTAGTGTCGGAGTTGCATGTACCCCGTGCACACGTTTGACCATTTTAAACTAAAAATAACACATAAAAACAAACAAAAACGGACTAACTTCAATGCATTTCAATGGACGTTCAAGCAGAGAATGTCCGAGTGTATGGGATAGCTGTGCGCACTGTGATTGGCTCATCGCCTTTGGGGGCGTGGTTTAGCCATAGGTCAATTACTTTTACCACGTCATATACATGCACATTCCTCAGTGAACATAAATAAGCAGACTTCAAAAAGGATCAAATATATATACACACTACCTAGACAGCAAATGGATCTGCACCTGATGTAGTCCAACATCTGGCACTAAACCTGAAAATGGATCAGCTGCAGATCATTTTTGCACCCTGGCCCAGATCTGGCATGGATCCACTTGACAGTTCTGGAACAGATCTGTCCCAGATCTAAACTGGATCTGCAAAAGACCTAAAATTTACAGCGCATATCTGGCAAAGATCTGGTGCAGATGTGGTCCAGATCCAGGGCGGATGTGGTCCATATTTGAACAAAAGCTCTTGCAAGATTGAAAAGTCAAGTCATACTCCAGTTAAACTCTGTGAAGGGAGGGTGGGGGACTGATCACACTTTATATCTCAATTCAATTCCACAACTATTTATCCTTCTCTGATATTTTACCTAGTATCCTATAATCATCTATATCTTAACGTTATCGCAAGATTCTGTAGTAAGGGGGGACCAGTCTTCCTCCAGTTAAACTCTGGTTAACCCTTAATAGGTCCTCATCCATTTAAACTCTGGTTAACTCTAACCAGTCCTCCTCAAGGTTAAACTCCAGTTAACCTTTACCAGTCCTCCTCCAGTTAAACTCCAGTTAACCCTCACCAGTCTTCCTCCAGTTAAACTCTGGTTAATCCTAACCAGTCCTCATTCAGTTATACTCCGGTCAACCCTGACCAGCCATAAACCAGTTAAACTCCAGTCAACCCTAACCAGTCCTTCTCCAGTTCAACGCCGGTTAACTGTAATCAGTCCTCCTCCAGTTAAACTACGGTCAACCCTGACCAGTCCTCCTCCAGTTAAACTCCTGGTTAACTCAAACCAGTCTTGCTCCAGATAAACTCTGGTTAATACTACCAGTCCTCATTCAGTTATACTCCGGTCAACCTTGACCAGCCATAAACCAGTTAAACTCCAGTCAACCCTAACCAGTCCTCCTCCAGTTAAACGCCGGTTAACTGTAATCAGTCCTCCTCCAGTTGAACTCCAGTTAACCTTAACCAGTCCTCCTCCAGTTAAACTCCAGTTAACCCTCACCAGTCTTTCTCCAGTAAAACTCTGGTTAATCCCAACCAGTCCTCCTCCAGATGAACTCCGATTAACCCTGACCAGTCCTCCTCAGTTAAACTCCGGTTAACTCAAACCAGTCTTCCTCCAGTTAAACTCTGGTTAACCCTTACCAGTCCTCATCCATTTAAACTCTGGTTACCCTTAACCAGTCCTCCCTCAGTTAAACTCCAGTTAGCCCTCACCAGTCTTCCTCCAGTTAAACTCTGGTTAATCTTAACCAGTCCTCATTCAGTTATACTCCGGTCAACCCTGACCAGCCATAAACCAGTTAAACTCAGTCAAGCCTAACCAGTTTCTCCTCCAGTTAAACGCTGGTTAACCGTAATCAGTCCTCCTCCAGTTAAACTCCGATCAGCCCTGACCAGTCCTCCTCCATGTTTAACTCTGGTTAACTCAAACCAGTCTTCCTCAGTTAAACTCTGGTTAATACTACCAGTCCTCATTCAGTTATACTCTAGTTAACCCTGTCCAGTCCTTATCCAGTTAAACTTTGGTTAACTCTAACCAGTCATTCTCCAGTTAAACTCCAGTTAACCTTAACCAGTCCTCCTCCAGTTAAACTCCAGTTAACTCTAACCAGCGCTGCTCCAGTGAAAGTCACCGTGGTGGCATCAGTCTGATATGTGATGTGACCATGTCCGTGTGGACTGGGAGAGCGTCATGATCGAGCCGGTTTGCAGTCAGAACCAGCCTGTCTGGTTCTGAGACCGCCTCCATGACTGCGGAGTCGTGTGTGGTATCAGCAGCTTCAACAGGGTTACTGAAGGACACAACGCCACTATAAAGTTAAACTGAAGGGTGAATCTGCCGCAGCTTAAACTTGCAGTAGTAATTCTGCAAGGAACCATTGTTCCCATGAAGAGCCTCTAAAACTCTGTCTTTTTACAGGAAGGAAAGCCTCATGAATTATCTTTTTATGTCCCTCTGAAGGCACATTATCAAAGTCTGCAAGCATCAGAGGGACGGGGCTTCAGGGGTGGAAACTTGCATAGGGCAATATTTTATTCTGACAGCTCTTAGCGCAGAACAGCAAGTTCACTAATCAGTGGGTCAAAAACACGGTGGTCCAGCTGAATTTTCTGGAAACAGCATCAAGCATCCCTTTTTCCTCTTTACGTAAGTAGTAGAAGACATGGGAATAGATGAATGCGATGAGTAACATCTGGAATTGCATGCTCACAGTTCACTTTATTAGGTCCACCTTCTACTTTCACATTCTGGTCCCATTTCCCTCCAGATCTGCTTTAACTCCAAATTACTATGAGAAATATTAGAGGTCATAATGAGGATTTCCCATTCCACCTCATCCCAAAGCTGCTCTGTTGGGCTGAGATCTGGTGACTGTGGAGAACATTGGAGTCCAGTTAACTCATGGCCTTGTTCGAGAAAGCAGGTGGAAATGATGTAATTTTTGTGACATGGTGCACTCTGTTAAAAAAAAAAAAAAAAAAAAAAAAAAAAAAAAAAAAAGAAACGGTAATATTCACGGCAGCTGGGGCGCCAGAAAATACCATAGAATTACAGAGGAAAAACTTTTTTTCATAAAAATACAGAAATTTTCTACAAAAAATACAGTTTAAAACTTTGCTTTCACATGAAATCTTTGGTTTATTTTGGAATTTTAATGTTTCATGAAGGATGTTAAGAAAATGAGAAAATCACCAAGACATACGGTAAAAACTGTTAGAATACAGAAAATCAGGGTTAATATCACTGTTGCCATCTTTTCAGGGAGAGAAGTCACTGTTGGCAGGTCCAGAAGTCACTAAATGACATCACAGCGATGTACAATCAATCTAATGAAATTGAGTGAACTCAATGAAATTTGATTTAATAATATTTTTAATTTTAATTCAACTCAACTTATTTGTATTTAGTTAATGCAAGCTGAAAAATTTCTATTTGGGTCAAGTTAATTCAAATTGTTCCATTACTTTGATACTGTGATTTTGATCAGTTTACTTTGCAGCATTATTCTTTTGCTCTTAATGCAGATTCCCTCAGATAATCCAGAGTCTGTGATAGAACAGCAACACTATTTACTATTAGATTTTTTTTGGTTCCATCTCAGACTATGCTTGGGTGCTGACGTTGCGGAAAGGCGTGCTGTGTCACTGTACCTAGTTTGTTTGAACTCCGCAGGGCTAGCTGTCTCTGCTGCCCTTTCAGTTGCTTATTGTGTCTTATACCATTCACTGTTTGTCCTTTCACAACGTATAACGGTCAAACACACTTCATCACTAGTTCCCCGTTTTTCATCACTAGTTCTCTAGTCTTTGCTATCTGCTACATCTGTTAGCTCTCTCTGCTAGCATGGCTGCTAGCGCTTTCCTCCCCGCTCTCCGCTCTTCCTCCCTCTGCCCTCTCTTTTCTTGCTCGGTGTGCTTCATGTTTAGCTACACCTCTGCCTCCTTTAGTGATAATGGTACGTGTAACACATGTAGCTTGTTTGTAGCCTTGGAGGGGAGGGGAGGCGAATTAGAAGCTCGGCTCCGCTCCATGGAAAAGACTCCAGTAGCTAGCCAGGGCCCTGCTTTAGCTTTAGCTGGAGCGGAGCCTGCTAGACAGGCTAACCCTAACCGTCCCACGGCTCGTTCCGTGCAGCAGGAACAGCAGGAGGGATGGGCGACAGTTGTGAGGAAACGTAGCTCTAAGGCTAAAGCTAAGCCCGCGGGTCACCACCAACCTGTCCACGTTTCTAACTGATATACCCCACTCAAAGACCCTTTGAGCAACAAACCCTGGTGATTGGCAGCTCCATAGTCCGAAACGTGACTCTAGAGACACCAGCGACCGCAGTTAAATGTATCCCAGGAGCCAGAGCGGGCGACATTGAGTCTTATTTGAAACTGCCGGGTAAGGATAAACGTAAATACCATAACATTGTAATTCCCGTCGGCGGTAACGACACCCAGTTACGCCATTCGGAGGACACAAAAGTTAATATCTTTGAACACCTAATTCTAAGCCTTTCTCATCCTAACTGGAAATCAGAGAAACCACTTTTGTTAGCTGTAGCGTATCGTCCACCTGGACCTTACTCTGAGTTTCTGACTGAATTTTCAGACTTTTTATCAGATTTAATGTTGAATACTGATAAAGTTGTCGTTTTGGGCGACTTTAATGTTCATGTGGATGATGACAATGACAGCTTAAATATTGCCTTTGATTCTATGCTAGACTCAATCGGTTTTCACAAAATGTTCATGGACCGACTCATTCTCATAATCATACTCTGGATCTGGTCCTGACGTATGGTATTGACAGTGAGAAACTGAAAGTTTTCCCCATAATCCTGTTCTGTCTGATCACTTCTGAATAACTTTTGAGTTTACTTTACTTGACTACACGATGGCTGAGAATAAATTCCATTACAGTATATGTTTATCAGATAGTGCTGTTACCAAGTTTAAAGAATCTATTTCATCACTATTCTATCCTACAATGCCAGATGTTAACTTCACAGAAAGCATCTATCCAAGCTTTACTCCAGTTCAGATTGATCAGCTTGCTGATAAAATAGCAGTTTCAACACGCACAGTACTAGATAATGTGGCTCCGTTAAAAAAAAGAAGATCATCTGTCAGAAGAAGGAAGCTCCCTGGTTTAATTCCCAGCTACGAGCTTTAAAACAGACATCTAGACGTTATGAGAGGAAATGGCGCATCTGGCTTAGAGGAGTCTCACTTAGGCTGTGTCCGAATGTCCTCCCTATTCCCTACATAGGGCCCTATATAGGGATCATGCCATTTTGTAGGAGTGTCCGAATGTCTAGAAAGAAAAAAGTAGTGCACTCAAAGTTACCCACAATGCATCTTGAAAACCAGTGAGCTTTGATGGTCCCTAGACGGGACAATATAGACCACAATGCATTGCGGTCAGGAGAGCTGAATGGCGTGAGGTGTTGCACACATCAAGCGGCAGAAAAAAAGGAGAGAAAAAACGACAGAAAAGAGATTGAACACAATATAAGTTGATAAAATACCTTCATTTAAAATTACAGATTGGATTTGGAATTAAATCTTTTCGTGCGTCGTGAGTGCCGCTGTGGTTGCCATGGTGACAGCTGGTAATCACATGATTTGCGGCGGGAAAAAGTAGTCAGCTTAGTGTCCGAGTCACAGGCAGAATGAGGGCACTAGATAGTCTGCTATGTAGTGAATGAGGGGTTAGGGAGTACGGAGGACATTCGGGCACACAGCCTTGGTCTGGAAAGAAAGTCTAATAGTTTATAAATAATCCTTACGTAAGACTAGAACAGCTTTCTATTCATCATTGATAGAGGAGAACAGGAATAATCCCAGGTTCCTTTTCAGCACTGTAGCCAGGCTGACGAAGAGCCGTAGTGCTGTTGAGCCATGCATTCCCCCGACTCTCAGCTGTGACGACTTCATGAGTTTCTTCATAAACTAAATTGTTTCTATTAGAGAGAAAATCCATGACATCCTCCCAGCTACTAACGACATCTTACCCCCAGCAGGTTTAGAGACATCTGTAGATGCTGATTTATGTCTGGATCATTTCTGTCCTGATTTTTGAGTTAACCAAACTAATTGTGGCATCCAAACCTTCTACCTGCATTCTGGATCCCATCCCAACCAAGTTGCTAAAGGAAGTTTTTGCTTTGATTAACACTTATTTACTAGATCTGATCAATTCATCTCTATTGACAGGATATGTACCTCAGTCCTTTAAGACTGCAGTAATAAAACCTTTACTTAAAAAACCTACTCTTGATCCAGGAGAAGTAGCTAATTACAGACCGATATCCAACCTCCCTTTATGTCTAAAATTCTTGAGAAAACAGTTTCAGCTCAACTTTGTGCCCATCTGAGCAGAAATAATCTGTTTGAAAAAGTTTCAGGCTGGTTTTAGAGCTCATCATAGCACAGAGACGGCACTGGTGAAGGTTACTAATGATCTTCTCATGGCTTCAGATAAAGGACTCCTATCCATACTTGTCCTGTTAGATCTCAGTGCTGCATTCGACACCATTGATCACAACATTCTGCTACAGAGACTTGAACATGTTATTGGAATTAGAGGAACTGCATTAGATTGGTTCAAGTCATATTTATCAGATAGATTAGTTTGTTGATGTAAACGACGAGTCTTCATCACACACCAGAGTAACTCATGGAGTTCCCCAGGGGTCTGTGCTCGTACCAATATGCTTCACATTATACATGCTTCCTTTGGGTAACATCATCAGACAACATGGCATAAATTCTCATTGCTATGCAGACGACACTCAGATATACTTATCTATGAAGCCTGATGAAACCACTCAGTTTGTTAGATAACAAAGATGTCTTAGTGACATAAAGACCTGGATGACTCTGAACTTTCTGCTTCTAAATTCAGACAAGACCGAGTTTATAGTCTTTGGACCCGAAAAACTCAGGACTAAATTATCTAGCTTTATAGTTGATCTGGATGCATTAATTTGGCTTCCAGCACCACAGTGAAGAATCTTGGGAGTCATTTTTGACCAGGATTTGTCTTTCAACTCCCATATAAAACAGGTTTCTAGAACCGCCTTCTTCCCACCTACGTAATATTGCTAAAATTAGGAACATCCTCTCTCAGGACGATGCAGAAAAACTAGTCCATGCTTTTGTTACTTCCAGATTGGATTACTGTAATTCCTTATTATTGGGCTGCCCCAAATATGCCTGAAAAGTCTCCAGCTGATCCAGAACTCTGCAGCTAGGGTTCTGACTAGAACCAGCAGGAGAGGTCATATTTCTCCTGTTCTAGCTTCTCTTCATTGGCTCCCTGTTAAATCCAGGATAGAATTTAAAATTCTCCTTCTCACATATAAAGCTCTCCATGACCAAGCTCCATTATATATTAGAGATCTCATAGTTCCAGATATTCCAAGCAGAGCACTTCGCTCTCAGACTGCAGGTCTTCTGGTGGTTCCAAGGGTCTCTAAGAGTAGAATGGGAGGCAGGGCGTTTGGCTATCAAGCCCCCCTATTATGGAATCAGTTACCATCTCAGGTTGAGGAGGCAGACCCCCTCTCTACCTTTAAGATCAGGCTTAAAACCTACCTGAGCCGGGTTCTGCCGGAGGTTTTTCCTCCCTGTTAAAAGGGTGTTTTCCTTCCCACTGTCACCACCCTCCGTGCTTGCTCAGGATGGGGGATTGGACCGGGTCAAGTCAAGATTCGATCCAATCTGTTGGTTTCTTTGACTAGGCTATTGTCAATC